>CAUYUJ010004132.1:25000-42500 GCA_963575745.1 Prorocentrum cordatum | reverse complement strand
GGTCCCAGGAGCAAGGCCATATCTAGGGCAGAGGCCTGAGGTGGCTGAGTTATAGCCTGCACATTCGAGTCGGTCTTCAATCCAAAAAACCAGCGGCCAAAACGCCACGGACAATGCCAGCGGCCTCAAAGGCGCCTTCCTTTTCGAGTTGTTTCAAAAACTTACAAGGGACAAGGATATCAAGTCCCCCTTCCAAACCTGATCCCAAATAATGTTTGGAGGCCGAGCTCCAAGACAGCGCGGAACACTGGGTAATCAGCCCCCGTCACAGGCGATGGGGGAAAGCGTCGTCGCCGAGGAGCAGCCACACGTCGCCTGGGAAGATCCAGCAGACAGCGCCGCGGGGCACAACGCCTAAGTCGAGGAACACAACGACAGTAGCAGCAAGGGATCCACGCACCTTCTGCCACCGATGTTTCGATTTGCTGAAAGCTTCCACGACAAGATTCCAACACCGAGCAACATCCACGCCCTTCATGGCCCAAGTCAAACCAAACCGAGTGGACAGCAACCAGCTGCTCATAGCGAAGCCTAAACTGGGGGCCATCTTGCGCTGGGCTCACTACTCCTCAGACCGAAGTCGCGCAGGCCCCAGGGACCCACCAACCCGAGCACATGGCCGCTTGAGCCCTCATAGATTGAATCTGGCACCCAGTGAGGCCTAGGACCCGGTGGCTCCAGGAACCGACCGCCAGAGCCCCAGGTTTCTAGCGCTTCCTAGCCCTACCAACAACACGACTCAGAAAGGCGACCTTCTTGGCCTTCTTGGAGCCCCGACTACGCCGCTTCAATTTAAGAGCGAGCCTTTTTCTTACCAGCCGCCATCATAGCCCCCAGATCGCGCTCCGAGCCCTGGAGCTTGAGAGGGAGGTCAACTGCTCTAAATATCGCCGCAAGCTGCTCGCCAAGACTGCCGCGGCTACATTCCAGGGCAGACTTGGTCGAGGTGGCGCGCCCAAGGCTGCGAAGCTGGCGGGTGAGATGCAGAGCAGCAGGAACGAGGGCGGCAAGAATGTCACGTTCAGTGCCACGTTGGGACTGCGTGAAGTCATCAACGTATCCTTTCGCTTGCACTGGCTTGCAATGAACATGAGCACACTCAATGATATCGTAAACACAGGCTTTCACCCAGGACATGGCTTGCACACAGCCTTCGAAGGTTCCACTTCCCCTTCAAGGATACGCGAGTCTTCATGGAGAATGATGCCTAAGTAGAGCAGGTGCAAAGAATACTCCATCTTCACCGCAAGCTCGATCAGCTTGCGCGGCTTCACAGAGTCGGCAATCGGGTCAGGCCCAGCGCGCACCAACCGAGCACAGGCCGAGCATCCTGTGGACCTCGTGTCCTATCTCTCGCAAGAGAGCAGCCTGAAGGGCACTAGGTCCCCGCGTGGCAGTGCCCCAAAATTATACCTTTCCTGACTCCGTTGGTCCACATCGTGGTTACGAGATTTGCCATAAACTCGGTAAAGTGTGGGGCATTTGCAGATTGGCCCGTCACATTCGATACTCTTAGGGAGGAGGGCAATCACACTCAGCAGGACCTGAGTAGGCCACATCATCTGTCGCTCGCACTGGTCGAGGAGACGAGCGCACCCCACAATAGCATCCCTGGGGAAGTCCAGAACACTAGGGGGGCCCAATGATCAGACCCAAGAGCAGCCTCAGCCGAGAAGCATCTGCCCCCCCCCCCCCCCCACCCCCCCCCACCCCCACCCCACCCCCACCCCACCCCACCCCACCCGCCCCCACCCCACCCCCACCCCCCCCCCAAAAAAAAAAAAAAAAACCAAAAAAAAAAAAAAAAAAAAAAAAAAAAAAAAAAACTAGCGGTGAGCGGTTCGAGCAGCTCGGCAGCAAAGCTCAACGCAAGGGGCCCCAGGGTGTCCAAAACTCCCGACAGGGGTCCCACACACGAGTCCAAAATTCAGAGCGACGCAGCATCATGTCCACAGGCAGCTGTTCAGAGCCAGCTGGGGAAACCAAAACCTGGGGGGCGCCCCCAAAATCGCGTTTCAACCAAGCATGAACTTTCTCGGCACCCTTGGGGAGGGACATCAGGAGCCAATGTTTCACCCCAGCTCTAGAGGGCGCCCGCGCCGCTAACCACGCCACTCGCACGCGGGAAGAGATCGCATCAGACAGGTCGTCAAGCATGGCCACCACCGTGGGCGCCTCGCTCAACTGGGCCCGCCACCATTCAAGGTCATGGGGAATATCACCATGGAGACACTGGCCAATCTTATCAGTGAGGCTTTGCAAGTGAGCGCCTGCGCTGTCGATCACACGCGTGGATTGCCCTGCCAAACTCACGCGGCGCCCAGACCATTCCTGGGACAGGCGGGCCCAAAGGGCCAAGGCAGGCCCACTAAAACTCTTGCCCTCGGGACCCCCCGAGCAACGATGGTGGTCTTGAAGGCTGGGAAATCTCCACGATGAGCACAGCTATCCTTCAAGTCACAGGCGACCGCACGGGACTCACACACGCCCTCGGTCGCCCTGGACCCGAGCAGGTACTTACTGGCAAGGTCGTCGTTCAGGTGATCACTCAGGCGCGGCAGACGAGCAGACTGCCAAAAATGCGGCGCGACCGGCTGTCCCGGGCCAGGTAACTGCAGCAAAATCTGGCCCCGGGCAAATCAGGACCACTGCAGACTGGAACGGGGAGAGGCCGCAGGCATGCCAACATGGTTTGTGCAAGAGCTTCACGTTTCAGGGACACCGCGAGACATACGCGGGTCGTGGAGGGGCTCGGGGCACAGGTGGATACTGAAACAGTTTCTCCAAGATCAGCGGAGACTATCACATAGTCGATCAGGGTGCCACGCCCCTGGGCACAAGTCCCTTCCGCGTCAGTCGGTACAAGAACACGGGCTCGCGCAAGTTGTGGGAAACCAGGGAGGTTCATATCAGCTGGTGGAATGTTGAAGACACCCGTGAGCATCTATGGAATGGCCAAGGCCCCCAAGAACTCCGCAACGGCCCGCATTCGTTCGAAGTTGCCCCCGAAAAACCAAGTCCGAGACGAGGTGCCTCACTCATACAGCAATCGCACTCGATTGCGTTTTTAATTCCAAAAATACCCATTCGGGCCCATGCCGAAATCTTGAAGGCCCGAGTCACAGGCCAGAACCCCCCTAAACCAAAGCCCCCTCGAAACCACCACCACCACCACCGCCACCACCACCAACAACAACAACAACAACAACAACAACACCAGCACCCGAACACCACCACCACCCCTCCTCCATGGGCGCCCATTCCAAGGGAAGGGAGGGCAGGGGTCAGATAGGGCCCCCAGCCCATCTGAGATGCATCACGCTTAGCCCTGGCCAAGTCCTTTGGCATCAGGTGATGTTCAGCAATAAAGAACCCATCGCACAGCGGTTTGATCTGCCGCGGGAAATCCAGCGCCACCTGGCTCCATGACGCGAAGTTGCAGAACAGGAATTCGATGCTGCCCAAGCGCTTCCGCATAAACTTGGACTTGCCACAAGTGCTAAACCTGCTGCTGCGCACCTGCTGCGCCAGGCGCAGCAGCTGGGGCGGCACCTCCAGGAGGAGCCGCGGGCACGCCAGCTGGAGCGCGGGCGGGCGCCGCAGAAGGGGCGCCAGCGGGCGCGCCTGGCGCAGCAGCAGGGCGTGGAACTCCAGCTCCAGGTTGTAGCTATTGCAAGACCTTCTCGAAAGATGTAGACGCATATTCTGAGACCGACTTGAGTCCCTTAGCAGCCTTGATGGCAGACTGCTTCTGCATGAGCTTCTCCATGCAATCTAAGTCTTCCGTGCCGAGCGCGGTCTCAATACTACGCTTCCGTAGAGTATCCAATTCTTGTCGGTTGGTGTCCACATTGGTGTCGTCACAGCACCATCAGACATACCATCATCATCAACCTGCAGCTTGAAGTCACGGATCTGCTTCCAAAGCTCGTAGCGGGCGTTGTTGGCCGTGCACCAAGCCTGCAGCATCTGTTCGCCCATGTATTTAAGATTGGTGGGGATAGCTGGCATGGCCGCTTCAGCCGCCTGCGCAGCCTGCTGTTCGCTCGGAGCAGCAGGCGCAGCGCGCGGGGCGGCTTGTCCAGGGCCAGGGCATGCAGGAACACGCCCAGGAACTGGAGCTTGGCCGTGCGCAGCCTGTACAAGTGATGGTCGAGCGCGAACGGCGGCAGCAGCAGCTTCCCGTTGAGCCACCGCCGCAATATCACGCTCAGCACGCTCAGCAGCCATGATATGGTTCCGGAACTCGCCAGGATCGAAACTGTCCATCTCCTCATACGCAGCACGATGGGCCGCTGCGGCTTGCTCCAGCTGGCCCGCTGCCTCTGCGTGGGAGGCATCGGCTTTCGCCAGGGCCTCCTTACGGCGGACCACAGCCGCCAGGCGCTGCTCAACCTCGTGCAATGCCAACCTCTCTGCCGCTGATTCTCTCTCCACTGCCAGAGCAAGGGCGGCGCGTTGTTTGGCGACCATTTTTTTCCAGGTCGTTGTCAGACGACGGAACAAGAACTCCACTTCAGGCTGACGATGCACACCGCCAGCGACACGTAAAGCTTCAGCACGATCAGGGAAGAGGACAGCAAGCCGCTCGAGCTCAGCAGCGAGTGTATCTCCATCTCCTTTTCCTTTGCCTTTGTCACGGCCAGCGCCGTGATGATCAGCAGCATCAGGAGCACCGCCTCCTTGATGCGGGAGGTAATCTGCATGGCATTTAGAGCAGTTGGGGTGGCCGTGATACGCGTATTCCCAATGCCCGCACTTGGAGCAGACTCTGTAGTCGTACACCTGCTTGGGCTTGGAGCGACGTACAGCGTTGCGAGGCTTGCGCCTGACCCAAGGATCATAGTAATAGTACACCATTGCCCAGGAAGCTGCCCAGGGCAAAGCGGTATGCTCCACCAGGAGTTCACGTGTAGGAAACCCGTTTGTACCGTTGAGATGTGTGCACAGCAGTGCAAGCAGAAAGGGTTTTCCTCAGCGCAGGCCCTTGTGTCGCGGGCCGAGCCTGACACTGAGGAAGCTCGGCCTCTGTGCCACCTCGAGAAGATGGCAACTTGAGCCAAAATAGCTTGAGCCAAAATGGCTATGGGAGGAAGAGTAGAGAGGAGGATGAGGAGGAGGACGACGACGACGACGAAGACGACGAAAAGGAGGCGAAGGAGGACGAGGAGGAGAAAGGGGAGGAGGAGGGGGGGGAGGAGGAGGAGGAGGAGGAGGAGGAAGAGGAGGAGGACGAGGAGGAGGAGGAAGAGGAGGAGGAGGAGGGGAGGAGTAGAGAGGCGCCAGCGATATACACAGCAACCAACAAAAAAAACGTCCGCCTTTTCTCGACGCTCTCGGTGCCCCTGACCTGTCTCCCGGCCCCCAGGAGGCGAAGTTCATGGATTTCACTGAGTTGTTTTATGTTTTTCGTGTCCTCGCCTTCGTCGTCGTCGTCGTCGTCGCCGTCGTCGTCATATTCGTCGTCGTCGCCGTCGTCGACGTCGTGGTTATGGTCGTCGTCGCCGTCGTCGTCGTTGTCCCCTTTGAGGGTAGGCGGCACTGGCCGTGAAGCCTTCGCGATAAAGACATCCGCTGAGTTCGACTTGTTCGGCATCTGCACCGGTTCCTGGCCCTGGGACCGTCTCTATTTTCTCCTACGTAACCATTGGACGCCCGAAATGGGTACGGAAACAATGGGTACAATGCCCAACAACAACTATTGTCCCAGACCAACAGCGGCCGCTGTTGGGCGGGCGGCCTTCTGTCTCGAATGGACACAGGCCGCGGCGGCGTGGACAGCGAATCCTGCTCAAAATGAACAGGAACTGCTGTTGGGCATCGTACCCATTCTTTCGGTACCCATTTCGGGCGTCCAGATGTTCCGCGCGTTTTCGGCTTCTCCATGCCCCGGGACCGTCAGAGGAAACTCGGGGAGGGAAGATAACCCAGTCCTGGGAAAGGGGTCGAGATCCCTGGGGGCCGACGCCACGCAAGAAAATGCGGCGTCGGAGGAATGGACACTCGTGCACAAGGCCCACCCTAGGCCAAGGTCGGGCATGTCCTCCTACAGGAGGATCCTAAACGAAAAAAGATGTCAATAACAATTTAAACACACTTTATCCACCCCAAAAAAGGCCTCAGGATATGTTGGCGATGTTGTGACTATGCTTGAATATTCCTCCTGTAGAAGGACATGCCCAACTTTATTATAGGGGGTTCGAATATGCAAGATGAGGCCGTCAGAACCACGATGGGACACTGTCAACGCGCTGCCATAAGGATCCCCAAATAAGCAACGAAGGGACTTGACTGGCCACGGCGAGCCTCGGCCACGAAGAGATCTCTCGACCCAGGTCTCAAGAAAAGCACAAAAACCGCAGCCAGTCGCGAGCCCAAAGAAGCCCCCACGTCAACATTTCGACCGACTCTAAAATTTGTTACAACTTCTACGCAAGCATCTCGCGAAAACTTGACCGCATAAATTCACACTGGGCCCGTCAAAACCGGCAGCAGACCCGAAGTCCAGTAAACTCGAGTCTTACCTTTCCGCGAATGTAGAGCCCTCGTCGCCCGAGTCCTGGAGCTTCGCGAGGTACTCCATCGCGGCGTCCAGCTCGTCCTGCATCGGAGCGAACGGAAGCCCAAACATCCGGCGGATTGTGTTTTTCATTCCCTGCGTCCTTCGTCAATTTCTGAAAAGGTCGGGGATTTCTCGGACCCCCTCGCGATAGAAGCCCTTGGATGCCTCCGGGCTCTACTCAAAGGGCCCGTACCTTCCAAGAAATATTTCGGGAGGATTTATTGGAGACCCAGAGTGCTTCGAATAAGGGGGGCCTGATTTCTTAGAAACCACCCTGGGCTTTACAAAAAAAACGCCCCCGGCGCCGCCACCCCCTTGCCGCCACCCCCGAACCATCAACGTTTTGGCCATATTCGGTGTCTTGGGACGATGTTTCGGCGACTTCTGTCCATACTGGACCGTCTTGGAGGCCTCTCGGGGCCCTTTTCAACATGTTTCGGGACTTGCTGTGGGCCGTCTGCGAGCGTTCCCACAGGACCGACCCCACCATGCCCCCCGTGGCCCCTGATCCCTGTCGGGGGCCAGGGGGCCTCGCCCCCCCGAAACATACATACATACAGACGGACGGACGGACGGACGGACGGACAGACATACATACCTACATACTTACAAACACGCTCCAAGAGCCGCAAATAAATGACAACGTGCATGTCGAACCCCTTTCGTGATAGAGGAGGTCCGAAGATGGACCCCCTTCTGTCCAAAAAGGGTTCTTTCTGCGAGGTCCGCAGCAGGCGGGAGCTCGCACTGCGATTGGAGACGATGGATAGGAAGAAAAATTCGATGGATATGAAGTGGGGTCGGGGAGGAGGCGGGGGAAGAAAACGAAACAAGAAAGGGAAGCGACGACAGCACCGATGACAGCACTGTCTCTTTTTCCCGCCCCGCTCGGGCAGCGATCCCTGAGCGCGCAAGCGCCAAAGCCGCCGCCGCTCACGACGAGGCCTCCCTCCGCTGCTGCGGAGAGGCGGCCTCCAAGTTCTCGCCAAGGATTCCAAGCGTCCGCGTCCGCGACCAACGCCCACACGGCCCCGGTCGCCCAGCGCCCCCCGTCGCTCGCCCACTCACCTAGGCGCGCGCCGCGGCCGAGAAACGCCGCTGCGAGGTCGCGCCAAGCGGATTCGACCCCGGGGCCCGGGACGGAGGAAGCGGCACCGCGCTGTCATGGCCACTCGCGCTCCTCGCCCCACCAGCTTCCCCACCATTCCCGCGACTGGCCGCGCCAGTCATTCCTGCGCCATTGTTCTCGCGGCCAATGCGCCGGTCGCCGTGGCCCCCGTTGCTGCGGGGCCTCTCGCAGATGCTCCCGCGGCGCTTCCTGCGGCTGGTGTTCTTGCAACCCTGGCCCTCGCTGCTGCGGGGGATCCGAGGGCCGTCGCGGTCGGCGAAAGCCCTGGAGACGGTCGCCGAGCCGTCGGCCGCCACTTTGGGGGCGATATATCCACGCGCAGTTCTCACCCCATTCCGCGCCATCACCCCCTTCCCGTTGAAGTCCCGCCGCCCCTTTCCCGACATGCGTTCCCCGATGCCGCCCCTCGCCCCGTTCGCCCTTTTCGCCGTCCCCACCCCCCACCCCCCCACCCACCCACCCCGCCCCCCCCCCCCCCCTTTCACCCCCCCCGCCGCGACCTCCCATCGCCAGCCGCGGGCCAGTCGCCCTCGCCGTCCTCGGCTGCACCTGCCCATCTTGACGGGTGCGACGCCCGTCAAGCGCCGTGGTCTTGCTCGCCCCCCTCGCGGAGCTGCCCTGGCGACCGGCGCTCGGGCCCGCGCTGCTCGGGCGCCGCTGCCGCGGCGCCCTCGAGCGCAGCTGCTGGCGCTTGCTGGGGGCGCCTGACCTTCTTCCCTGCACGCCTGTTTTGCGTCGGCCTGTTTTGCTTCGCGTCGGTCGAGCGCGCGCTGGCCACGCGCGCGCGGAACACCAGGGGGCAGCGGGCGCCGCCGCGCCAGCCCCCATCCACCCCCACGACCTCCACGTCGAGCGGTTCACGCGTCGCGCGGAAGAGGGGCACCTTGCGAGCACTAGAGAAGCGGAGGCCCCCTTTAGCCTCGGCCTCGGCGCGCCTCTCTTTCTCGCGCTCTTTCGCCTGGATCTGGCGCTTGGATTCGCCTGACTGAGACAGTAAATCCTCGAGGCGCTCGCGGGCGCCTGCTTTCGGGCCGCGACGACCGCGCGAGGCGGCAGCGCGTCGGCCCCGCTGCCGGGCCGGCTAATGCCCCCGCGGCAGCGGGGGCCTCCGCCCTGATTGCGTTCTTGAACCGTGCGTCACCGATTGCCGACTTGCCCGCGAAGAGCAACCCCGCCTCGCCCCCGTCGCGCACGGCGCTCAGCGGCCAAGACAGGCGGCATTCACCAGGCCAATTGAAAACGAAGATGCCTCAAATGTCCATGCACGGGGCGCC
This sequence comes from Prorocentrum cordatum, assembly GCA_963575745.1. NCBI lineage: Eukaryota > Dinophyceae > Prorocentrales > Prorocentraceae > Prorocentrum > Prorocentrum cordatum. Next base: position 33,535 of record CAUYUJ010004132.1, on the reverse strand, counting down.
GCCCAACCAGCGACAGAAGTACACTGCTGCCGTCTCCAGTCGCACCCGAAAACGCGGAAGTGTCTGCGCGAGCGCCACGCTGAAGTCTTCCACAAGGACGCCAGCAATGCTTTCCTGCAAGATGGCCGCCAGCCTCGGCCACCACGTCTTGGCTGCCTCATTGAAGCCTCAGCCTCCTTTCGCCGCGTCGCGGCGGAGGCGCGCTGCGCGCGCCCGCGCTTCCAGACCAAGGTTGGCGCGGGTTTGATCGATGGAGACCTCGGCCACAATGATCCTCGAGCGCGCGGCCCTGCAACATTGCAGGCGCCGTCGACGCTGCGCGCGGCGGCGCAGGCTTGCGCGCGCAGCGATGCACAAGGACCTGGTCTCTCGCCCGCGCAGGGCCACGCATTCGCACTCCGGGCGCCTCTGGAGCCCGCGGCAGTCGCCCGCACTCGCGGCAGCGCAGGCGACAGCAGGGCCGCCGCCGCCGCTGCTGCAGCGGCCCCCCGCTGCTGACGCCCCGGCTGCCGCGGGGGCGCCCGCCTCCAGCGGCCTGGCCGCCGCTGGATTGCCCCCGTCGGTTCCTCGCGTTCCGCTGGGCGCACAACCAGAGCAGGGCAATGCCGCTCCATCGCTGCATCCTCCACCGTTCCACGCAGCCACTCGCGTTTCCCCCTCGCCCCATGACCGCGAGCGCCGCCGCCTGCCCCGCGCCATTGTCGCCTGCGCGCCGCGCCCCCTCATTCCCCCAATTACGATTCGCCCGGCGGCGCCCGCCCAAAACCCGCGCCACCCTGCGCCGACTCCGGGCAGTCGGCCACGCCCTCTACTTCGCCGTTGCTCGAAGACGCGGGCGGCCTCCTTCCCTGGCCAGCGTCAACCCCGCCCGCGTCCGTTCTCGCGCGCCCTCTGACACACGCCCTCTTCCCGACCGCTTCGCCCTCGCAGGGCTTCTCTGCGGCGCGCGCAGCCCCGGTCCTTCCATCTCCGCTCCAGCCCGGCCGTTTAGGACCTCGTCCCACTGGCCACTTTGCCGCCCCCCGCGCTATCCGCGTCGCCCACCCCCCTGTTCGCGCCCATCGCGCCTGCCGAGCGCTGCACGACAGTTCGCCGCGTCTGCGCAGACGATAGACGAGCACGCAAGCGTTCAAATGTTCAGCCTGCCACCCTGCCGTCTCCGCCAGATGCCGCACGGAGGTCGCCCTCGCGCCATCTCGAAGCACACGCGATGGCCACCTCACGCAATTTCCCCGAAATGAAACACGCAACTCCGCAGCGCGCACATGGCCCCGCCCAACCGCGCCTCTCGACACGGCCGCGCGCGGCGCGCGCGAAGATTCTCCCTCCTTGCAGTCACGTCACGGGTTCACCCTTTCAATTGCACCCACAGAACTGCCAGCGCCCCCGTCACCCGCGCCCTCTTCGCCGCCGACGCGCGGCCGCGCGCTCGCGGACACCCCACCCATAATCCGCATCTATCTGCGCAACCCGATAGGCTTCGTCAACTGCGCCCCGCGCAGCGGTGATCCGCGCCCCCTCGCGCGTCAGCACCGGCGCCTCTACGAACGTCCGCGGCCGCTTCACCTCGACGCCCACCTGCCCTTCACAGGGCGCGTTCCCGCAATGAATCGACGCGGCGTGCACGGGCGCCGCCTTCGCTCTGTCGGGATCTAGCAGCACAATCATAAATTCGCGGGCGCCCCCCTGCGCCCCCCGATAGAACGCCTGTGCGACCACAGCGGCAAGAACGGTCACGCTCCGCAAGTCGCCTTCCAGGGGCCACCACCGCATGGATTGCCGCGCTGATCCAGCAATAAAACTCTGGATTCCGCAGCCGCCTCAGCGGGCGCGTCGCCATCGGTTCACCGCGACGCCCACCTTCCAAGGCCGCGACCTTGGCCGGCGGAAAGAGCGGCCACGCGCGCGCCGATTCTCCCAGGAGCAACCATCCGCCAGACCGCACTCGAACATGCATCCTTGCACAGTCGTCTCCAAACGTTTCACGGCAGCACTGGGCCCCAACACGGCACGCAGGCGCAGAACTGCGAGCCTTGGGCTCAACGAAAACCTTGGATCAGACCTACAGCGCCCTCATCACGGCGAGCGCCAGAAACGCCACTACCTCGATCGCCGCCCACATCGGCACCACGACGACGAGGCACCCGGGAAACAATATGCGCCCGCTCCCGTTCGCGCACCCCGACACGCGCACCGCAATCGCTCTCTCGCGAAGCGTTCAACTGGACTACCCCCCGCAAAGAACGCGGCCGCGCGCGCGCCGTCGACACCCGCGAACGCCGAATCCGCACTCCGACGCCCCCCAATAAATGACCCTGGCAGTCAGTTCAACGCACCTCTCGCGACGGCCTCCAGAGCAAGACACTCCAGAGAGGCACCCCCCGCGCCCGCAACCTCCCCCGCGCGCCTCGACGACCGCCGATTCCCTGCGAACGCCTCTGCGAAAAAATTGCGGTAGCGACGGCTTCCCAAGACAAGAACTTCTGACAACTGCCCCCCAGGCTCGCCCCCGACCCGCCGCGCGTCGACCACCGCGAATTTGCTGCGACCAACCTTCCGAACAAATCGAGATGGCGACGGCTTCTCCAAACGCAAGGTTCAAGAGATCCCCCCCTGCCCTTCCACAACCCACCGCGCGTCAACAACCGCGGATTCTTTACAACAGCCCCTGCAACAGAACACCGCGCGTCATCAACTGCGGATTCTTCACAAAGGCCCTTGTAAAACAAACTCCACAATGATGGCTTTTCACTACGCCACCGTGGCACTACACGCGCGCCCTGACGCTTGCGTCCTACCAGCTCATGTCCGCCGAGCTACATTTCTCCTGGCTCTTGGAACCTCTCGGCCTTCCACGATCATCCTATCCGCGCCGTCGCCGCCGCGCCCGCGCCCCCCCATGGCCCGCCCAGACCTTCACCGCGCTTGCCGCGCTGTCCTCTGGAAAGGCGAGCGGCCGCCGGGCGCAAAGCCCCCGGGACGGCGGCCACTGGGCACAATGCCCCTGGGGGAGGCGAGTCACCTCGGCAGAGGGACCCCCACTGGGCACAACACCCAGGGAAAGGCCACCACTAGAGCTGCGGCGGGCGCAGTCGCCCCCGACAAAGCAGGGGGCACTTCCGCCATGGCCCAGACGCCCAGCCCGCCAGCCCACGCAGGCAAGACGCAGGACCGCCCACTGCAGCCGTTCGAGGCCGCTTGGGCCTCGGGTCGCGACGCGGCGTAATCGCGCCCCCCCCCCCCCACTCACCCACCATCACTCAGAAGTGCATTACAAAACACTTCCCCACGCAACTACTTTGCGATGGTCGCAATCGACGCTAATCCACCATCCAATGGACTTCACATCATTTTTTTCTGTACCAATTGAAGTATCACCTGGTTTACCACGGCGCCTTCACTCTTGGCCGCGTTACTACAACAACGCGAACAATGGCGATGGCTTCTTCCACTTCTACACGTATTACCACGGATGCTCGCATGAATACTACTACCACTGCTACTACTACTACTACTACTACTACTACTACTACTACTACTACTACTACTACTACTACTACTACTACTACTACGACTACTACTTACTACTACTACTACTACTACTACTACTACTACTACTACTACTACTACTACTACTACTACTACTACTACTACTACTACTACTACTACTACTACTACTACTACTACTACTACTACTACTACTACTACCAGCACCCCTTTCCCCCCCTCGACCTCCCCCGCCAACGCCCCGGCGCGATGTGGGAAAGTCGCCGAAACCCACGGGGCGCAACCAACGCTTCCCCCGCTGCCCGACAAAACACACGCGCAAACCACCACTCAAGTTCGCTGAGTGACCCAATAGCGCTCCGATACAAGCCCCAGAAAGCTCTCGAAATCCCCCGAAGGTGTCCACATGTCCGCATAAATAACACGACGATGGCCCAAATCGGCCTATGAGACGCCCCCGCAGCGATCCAACGCAAAACTCAGATTTTGCCTCCCATCGTCGTCGCGCATCCGCGCCATCGTCCTTGTCGCGCGTTTCTCACCTGTCCTCTCGGTCTCCAGCAGTCAGACAAATCCGGATCAGAGTGCTATTCGCGGAAGCGGCCTCTCAACAGCGAGCGAAGCGAGAAGAGTTCAAGCTGTTCAGGCCCAGCGAGATAAACCGAGATCCACCGCGCGAGATTAAAAATCACATACACACAATCAATACTCAACAGTGCGCTTCACGCCGTTTTTTCGCGCATGAACGGCAATCTGAAAACCCCGCGATGTTTTTTAGAAAAGGTTTCCGGCCCCTGGGGCGCTGCGCAATCTGGATGATGGGCTCCTGCTCGGGATGACGACTGCGGAAACTATCTCCCGGGGTGGACTTGTGGGCGCCGACGCCTTGAAGCAATCGCAACGTCGGGGATCTGCAGGGCGGATTAAATTAGAACCGAGAAACCGCTCTACCAACCAAGGTCAGGAGCGCGAGAACGTTTGCCAAAGTCTCCGGCCCCGTAGGCGCACCAGGACCGACTCGCTCTCCACGGCGGGGCTCAGGCGCAAACAGCTGGCGGGGAAATCGGAAGCCCGTGGAAGCAGGACGAAGTCATACAAAACGCCCCGGGCGATGAGGAACAGAAGAATTGCTCGCGACAGCGGGGCTCGCCCGCAAGGGCGACGAGCTGCCCACGCGCGCGCGACCTGGATGGGGGAGGAGAAGAGGCATCGGCCCCTAGAGCGACACTCGCCCGCAAGGGCGACGCGACGCGCGCGCGCATTCGTGCCGACAGAAGAAAATCCCCCGCGATTCTGCCTGCGAATCGCAGCCTTTCTCTTTGTCAACCTCGCCCCCACGCCCCCCCCGCCCTCATTGCCCCTTCGCCCTTTGGCAGAATGACGCCTACACCCCGCTCAGCGCCACTGCGAGCGCTCCTGCGCGCCCACGATTCAGGAATATCGCCTGGACTTCGTTTCCGACGCGCTCGGCAATCTCGAGCCAAAAGAACGGCCCAATTGGGCCCCGAGGACCCCCGGGGGGCCTCGCGGGGGGCCCACGAGCGCTTCACCGGTAAACGCTATTTGAAGGCCCCGAAGGGAGGACAGCATTAGCGCCCCCCGCCCTCGCGATCGATTGCCCCCAACAGATCACTTTGAAAAAACCGCGAGAACCATCGTTCAAATCTCATAACCAGCGAAGTTCGCACAGGCGGCTGTCTCACGATGGCCCGCCGGGGCTGCGCGACACCCGAACAAATCAAGTTCTTCGCGGGCGCCGAGAGCACGCGAGATCCAGCGCGCGCCAGGAAGACGAGAACCACGCATATAATTGAACACGCACACAGGCACCCTTTCAACATGATCCGTTTTTTAATCCGCGTTTCTTTCCATCGGCTGCTAACAGCGAGGGCTTTCCTAAACAGCTGTTCAGAGAGCCATCGAGGCCCCGGGGCTGGCCTGGACGCGAGCCCCCGCGCCCTGCCCGACGTCTTCGCAATCTACACATAGAACAAACTAGCGGACATCGACGCTGTGGAACAAACACTACGTTACAGAATGGGGCAACATCGGGAAGCGCTACAGGGCCCCCGTCAGGAACGCGAGCCCACTGGCAGAAGGCCCCAGGCCCCACGGAAATACAACGACCGAATCGCTCTCTACACTTGGGCTCGGAGACCCGACGGGGGCGAAACAGCAAAATCCTGATAAGCACACTGAAGGAGGGGGAAAGGGAACAGCTTGCGAGTGCGACGCTCGACCGCGCGCACGAGCCATGCGCCACGCGCGATGCCTTCGCTCTCGTTTACTTGTCTGCCCCGCGGCAGACACCGCGAGGCAATCTGCTCCACCGCCACGCGCGCCGCAAAAGGTGGATGGCATTCGCGTTGCTGCCGCTGCGAGCACTCTGGAGTGCACGCTGCTTTTCTGTTTCACAACATGCTCTCGCGCCAACCTTCCCAGATCGCCCGCGCAATGGAATCCTTCCCGCGACTGCCCCCCCCCATCCGATATCCCGCGCGGGTTCCGCAATCGCACTCCACGCCGCGCGCGCACGGCGCCAGAGATGACGCGCGTCGGACACGCTGCGACACAGCCCCTAACAGAGACCAGGCCGCGCGGCCAATAGCGCGTCACTAGCGAGAAACACGCAGCGGCCACGACTAATCGGGCGCCCAGTATCACGCGCAACCTGCCGCCTTTCTTGGCCACGACGAAGACGCCGACTGTTGCTGGGCGCTCTGGTCTGAGCGTCACCACGGCAGCGACGCGCATTTGCACGATGGAACAAGGGCAGCGCACCTGGCCCTTGACTACTACCCTGGTCAAAATTAACCTCAGATGTTGCCGGTGCGTGATTTCGATTTCGGCGCGCCCCTCAATGTCGACACGCCGCCCCTTCAATGTCGGGGCGAGGGCAAAGATAGTCTGACCGAAGTTGACTCGAAAGTTCGACGTCGACCGACATTGGAGGGGCGGCGCATGCAAGTACCCCGCACTCATCGATACTCGGCCCCAGATCTTCCGACAGGCAGTTCAACCACGTCAGAAAGTTCTGAAATTAATTTTGACGAGGGCTGCAGTGCGAGATCGCCGCAGGGTTGCACTGCGCAAGTAGTCGCGGTCGAGCTGCTGCCAGATCCAATCCGCAAGTTAGTCGAGATAGACCTTCAGCGCTGAAGAGCCAGACTGGACAGCACCTGCTCGCCGTCGGCCAGGCCGCCCACGTCGGGCAACGGCGCGGCCGCGCACGGAGGAGGCGGCCTGGCCCGATAGATGTCGGCAAGAGGTCTCACACAAAGAGTCTGCGCTTCTGACACGCCAAGACCATGCGGAGGGTGACTTGCGCAATCGTACAATTCATTCAAGCACTCAACTGACGAATTAACCCAGTTCTGCCAACGCCGACGCATGCGTCGACATCGCACAACCCGGCACCTACAGACCTGGAAACAAAAATGCACTTCTCGGGGACAGGGCGAAGCAAGAGGTAGTCACCCCCTACTGATCGGCACCCCTGCTGTCGGCGACATGACGGAATCCCCAGCCGCCTGGCTGCTCAGGCCTTCGGGGCCCCCGCGCTTGCGCAGCCCGCCCCATTATTCCGGGCTTTGGCGGCTGCCTTGGCGGCGGCCCTCTCGGCTTTGGACCTGCCCTAACCCCCGTCCGGCCCAGGTAGTGGACCTCCGGCGGCGTCTGTCAGCGGCGGCGGCCGCTGCTGGTGCGAGGCCCGACCGGCCCACAGCCCCCTCTCCTCGTCGAGCATCCTGGACCCCTTGGCCACGGTCGATTCGCGATGCAACTCTGACGCCGCGAACTCCTCGAGGAGAGGACATAACGCCAGCTGGCCGCTAGTCTCGCCGACTCCCAGATACAAGAACTCGCCCTGCAAGATGTCGTCGACCTGCCCGTCTGCCCCCAGCAGCCTGCGCTCGCGGCGGCGCTCGGCCAGCTGAGAACGTCGGAGCAGCAACTCCAAAAGACAACTCCGAAGCGTTGACCCGATCACATGTCAAAGCATATTCCGCCGCTTTCATCGCGTTTTTGAATTCGCGATCTGAAACTTCGGGATCTGCAGCCGACGCCCCGCAGATTTCCACCGGGAGTGCCGGGCGCGAAGATGGCCGCCTGTCCGACGAATGAACTGCAAACACCACTTCGTCGCGCGTGGACCCGCGACCGGCCGCGAGTCCGAGGCCGCCCCAGACGCGAGGCCCACCGAGATCTTGAAGTCCTTGAAACGCTCGCAGAGGCGGCCCCTGGTGATCTCCAGCATGCGGGCGTCGAGCTCCTGCTCGCGTCGCCCTCGCCGTCGCCCGCGCCAACCGTCGCGGTCGGCGATGCGCCCCGCGCGCCCGCGATGCAGCAACGCCCCCAAGGTCGCCGCCGACGGCCCAGCCGTCGCCCGTCGGGCTCGCCAGAGCCTCGGCACCGGAGCCCCCGCCGCACCGCCTGCGGAGCAGCGCCGGCAGGCGGCCCGCGCCAAACGTCAAGCCTAAGTCCTCGCTGACCTCCAAGCCCGAGGCGCTTAGCCGCGTTCGGCGGCGGCGGCGGGCCCGCCGCCCCATCGGGAGCGCGCGCGCCGCCGCCGGGGGCCGAGTCAGGAAGAACATCAACGACGGCCTCAACGGCGCCCGCGTCGGCGTCGAGGGCGGGGATCGGCCTCTGAAGATTCCGCGCTCGACGAGCTGCTCGAGCTCGCTCGCGCTGGGACGGCCGCGGCATCTGTCCAAATGTGCAGACTCGGCCCCAGCGCGACTGCGGGCCCACGCCCCCGTCGCGGATCGGGACCCCCTCGAGGTCGCAAGGCGCGATGGCGAGGAGGGGGGGGCTGCTGAGCTCCTCGGGGTCGATGTCCCCTGTCGGCGCCGTCACCCACGAGATTGCGGCGGCGGCGGGCGTCCGCGGCCTCGGCCACGACCCTCTCCGAGGCGGCGCTGTCGCTGGGCTCGAGCGAGAGTCTCATGCCACAGCCGCCTCTCGGCTTCGCGCTTCACGATGACCTCGCGGCCTGGCCTCATGAACCGAGCCGGCAGGTCCGCCACGCCT
>CAUYUJ010004132.1:15000-22500 GCA_963575745.1 Prorocentrum cordatum | reverse complement strand
TCCTCCTCCTCTGAATGGGCGATCGGGCGTCGATGCCTCCCACCGTGGGCCCCGTCGTAGCCGCCTGCGCGCCCGCACGGACGCGCTTCCAAAGGCGTGGGGGAAGGGGGGGCGGCGGGGACCCGCCGTGCGGGCGTCCCTCGAGGAGCAGAGGCCTCTCGGACGTCCGCGAGCGGCTTCTCTCGATGATCCTTACGACATGGGTTAGCGCCAACGTGTGCTTATCCACCGAGGCCCTTCTCTACGACGCAGGCGATGTAATGATCTGCGGGTGTGGCTGAACGGGGTAAACACACGTTGGGCTAACACACGTCCTGAGGGTCATCGACTCTCTCCGCTGGGCTAACACACGTCCTGAGGATCATCGATTCTCTCCGCCAGCGCCGGACCCCCTCACCACCACCCCCTTGGTGCCCCGGGAGGGAGCCCAGCGCCGGCGGGGAGGCCGCCCAGGGTGTGCCCGAGAGCTCGTGCTCGTTGGGTTGTTTTGGGGGCCCTCCCATCCTGGGTCGCGGCACGGTCAGACGTGAGCTCCACAACGGCCTTGTCGAGGCCAGCCGCCTCCTTGACCTGGTACTTCACGTCGGCATCCTTCGCCGTCTTGGCGATCTTGTTCTCCCGAGTGGTAGCCTCGTACTCGGACGCGGCGCCGTCCTCCGCGGCGGTGATCTCGGCGAGGCTCTTCGTGAAGTCAGACAGGCATACTTCGAGCAAGCCAATGATGGAGGTGCCCGCACCCGAAGCTGCCTCGTGGTCTTTGGCCTCCACACTGTAATCCGCCACCGTGGCCCCTGGCGCGTTGGGGCGTGGTGTAATGCTAAGGGCTGCCTGGTAGTGCTCCTGTAAGTCCACGAAAGGGCCTCATCACAGCTCCTAGCACTCAGGGGCATGCATCGCCCCAACTATCATAATTCTTTTGCTGCGAGCGATCTTCACCGAAACCTTCGGCGTGTGATCCCGAAGGTGCGCGCGCTCATTGTTATGTCATGTTGTGTTGTGAGGTGTGTTGTTATGTGATGCTCTGCGTGGCCAAGCCTGGCATAGCTCATGGTGTCATGCTCAGCTATGCTTTGCTATGGTGTAACACCTTATGCCGCGCTCTATCATGGTACGATTTACCATGGTATGTAATGATGTGTGATGTGTTGATGTGTCATGTTGTTATGCTTTCTGTCATGATGTAGTAGTTGATGCTATGGATTGCTAGTTTGCAGTGTGCTACGTTATGTTATGGTATGGATGCTCCGAAATGTGATGGTTTGCGTTGTTATGTTGTGTTGTGGTATGATATGTCATGCCATGCGGTGTGACGATGCGGCATGGTATGTGTTGGTATGTTCAGGTAAGCGTTGAGTTGTTATGGCATGCTGGATTTGACATGATGTTGAATGATATGGGATGTGATGCTATTGTTTGGTGAGCACTGCTTCGTCATGGCGCGTGTTGCTACGATATGGTCTGCCATGATACGGCATGGTATGCTCGGAAATGTTCTGTTCGGCGGTGTGGTGTTATGACATGTTATGTTCTGTGGTGTGGTGTGGTGTGGTGTGGTGCGTTCTGTTATGCTCTGTTATGGCGGCCGCGGTATGCAGAGTGGGCGAGTCGGCGCGGGGGGCGGCACCCTCAGGGATCATCGGGGTAAACGGAGATCTGGCGGCCGCAATATGCAGAGTGGGCGAGGCGGCGCGGGGGGCAGGACCGCCGGGGATTATCGGGAGCCTGGGGATCTGGCGGCCGCGGTGTGCAGGGCGGGGGGGGGGGCGGGACCACCGGGGATTATCGGGAGCTTGGGGATCTGGCGGCCGCGGTGTGCAAGGCGGGGGGGGGGGGCGGGACCACCGGGGATTACCCGGAGCCTGGGGATCTGGCGGCCGCGGTGTGCAAGGCAAGGCGGGGGGGGGGGCGGGACCACCGGGGATTATCGGGAGCCCGGGGATCTGGCGGCCGCGGTGTGCAAGGCAAGGCGGGGGGGGGGGGGCGGGACCACCGGGGATTATCCGGAGCCTCGGGATCTGGCGGCCGCGGTGTGCAAGGCGGGGGGGGGGCGGGACCACCAGGGATTATCGCGAGCCTGGGGATCTGGCGGCCGCGGTATGCAGGGCGGGCGGGCCAGGAGGCCCGTGCTTAAAATCTAACGACCCCAACCCGTCGGGGGTGGACAAAGCAAGAGGATGCACGTTCCCGAGGGGTGCTCACAAGAAATGCTGCTCACAAGAAACTGTCCCCACGATCCCTCGTGGAGAAGGAGGAGGAGGAGGAGGAGGAGTGAGGGGAGCTCAAAGTGTCGCCACCCAGAGTGGCTCGCTGGCACGGTGGCGACTTCGCCGCAGGCACACGGGATACTCACGCAGCGTCTTCAGCGCCACCTGCACCCCCGAGATGCCTTCCGTGAGCCCCTTCTTCGACGTCAGGAATAGCTCGTTCTCGGACTTCCGCAGGGCGTCCATCTCGACCTGCGAGGCTGCGAGCTCGGCCAGCTCTTTCTGCAGTGTGGCAACGCTGTCCTTGAGCGCAGCAGAGTCAGCGGACATCTGGTTGATCTTGGTGGTGAGTTTCTCGATCGCAGTACTCTTCTCGTCCTTCTTGGCGTTGGTGTCAGACGTCTCCTTGTCGCAGTATGCCTTGTGCTGAGCGTCGGCGCCTGCCTCGGACTCAAGCTTGGCGATCATGTCAGAGATAAGTCCCTGGGCGGTACAGGTCAATACAAATAAGCAAATGGGGGAAGAAGGATAAGTGCATGCTTAACCATGTTCAGCACAGATGCTGGTAGCGAGCACCACTAAAGATAAGGATGCAGGAAAAGATAGTGATGATTTGATCTGGAGTGGCCCGAGCATGTCACAAGAGATCCCCTCGCGAGGCCCCAGAACGCTGGAGACATGAATGAAGGGGCCCTGGGACACACAAATAAATACACACAAATAAAAGGATCCCCCATATTTTCCCATGTTTTCTGTGTTTTTGTCTTCCCCCCCACTGCCCATATTTTCCCATATTTTCTGGGGAATCGAAGATTAAGTGTGTCTGTGTGTTTTCCCTCCTGAATCAATACGCCCTCTCACGCCGCCCCGGTTCTGTCCAGCTGGCCTTCACCTTGCTGAAGGGGTCCTCTCCGCTAGTGGCGCTGAAGCGCACCGCCGAAGTCATGCGCTTGGCCAACTGCGCCAGGGCCGGCGAGTGGTACTTGCGCCCGAGCTCCCGCACGAAGCGCACGGCCTCGAAGTTGGCCAGGTCCGCGCTGGACGACAGGGAGGACCTGGTCCGGCCCAGCTGCAGGAAGGACGGCGCCGAGGTCTGGTCCAGGCCGTAGGCGACCCCGGCGGCGCCGCCCGTGGTCTCGGACAGCACCTTCTTCGCGGACTGCACCGCCGCGAGCTCCTCTGCACGGCTCCGCACCTCGGCGGCGTAGTCGTCCGCGTGCGAGGCGCAGTCCTTGGTGGCGGCGGCAAGCGACGCCTCGTCTTCCGCCAGGTCCTTGGACGTCGCGGCCAACGCGCCCTCGGCGTCCGACTTTGCCTCGCTGCTGGCGGCCGAAGACGTCTTGGCCGCCGCCATGTCCTTCGTGGAGAACTCGATCTCGTCGCCCAGAGACTGCTTGAGCATGGCGAAGTCCGCTGGCCCCGCGGACGAATGCTTCTGAGGTCGGCCGCTATCTTGAAGTGCCGACGTCACTCAGTTTCCTGAGACCTGGTCCCCCTCCAGGTGCTGGGGGTTGGGGGTGCGAGAGCTCCTGTGTTGCGCTCCCCATCGAGACATCAGTCCCACCAGCCCTCTGGGCGTAGGTGGTCTAGAACCGATCCTCTTCCACCCCTTCCTCTTCCCCCTTGGGGAGGGGTTTACCCCTCCCCCTACCCCCTCCCCTGGACCTGGACGGAGGGTTCCCCGAGCGGTCGGACGGCTCTCTTGGCCCCAAGATGGCTTCAAGAGCGCGTCGGAGAGCCCAAGATGGCTCAAGATAGCGCAAGATCGCTCGAGATGGCTCCTAAGATGGCTCCGAGAGGCCCCAAGACGGCCCCAAGACGGGTCGTGCACGCAGCATGCCATGGTGTGCGCGGGTGTGACTGGTGGTCAGGCTGCCGGGATGCTTGCTGCCACTCGGGCCGGCGGGCGGCGGGCGGAGGGGCCTCGGGGCGTCGGGGCGTGGCGGGTTGGCGGCGTGGTGCGGAGGCGCCGCGGGGTCGCGATTGCTGCCGTGCCGTGGTGTCGCGAGGAGGAGAGAGGAGGAGGAGGAGGAGGAGGAGGAGGAGGAGGAGGAGGAGGAGGAGGAGGAGGAGGAGGAGGAGGAGGAGGAGGAGGAGGAGGAGAGAGGAGGAGGAGGAGGAGAGAGGAGGAGGGTGGAGGAGAGAGGAGGCTGGAGGTACCTCGACTGTGCGGCGTCTGGCCGGTCCTGCGGCAGCTCCTCCGCCTGCTGTGGTGGACGAAAACTGCGCATCGATTGCGAAGCGGCTGCGAATCGACTTTGGGTCGACGGTGAAGCCATCGTGGGCGAATTGAGTTCAGATGTGGTTCAAGCGTGGGCAATCGTTTGAGAAGTATCGCGGGTCACACTTGAACCAATACTGAATAAAATGCGTACTGGCAGCGTCCCACGTGTACCTTATTCAGGGCCAGGCGCGAATCACATGCGCGGCAGCGTCGTGGTGCTAGGTTAAACAGATTGCGGACTGTTGGGAAATAAGTGTAAATGTAAGTATGAATATATAAGTGCAAATGTAAGTGCACATGTAAATCAAACTTGAAGCATCCATTCCAATTTAGAACAGTTCGTGGTTCACAAGGGGGGAAATATGTGTTAGTTCTGCCAATTGTGAATCGGTTGTGAATCCACGTTGGGCGAAGTGCTGGTCAACTGCGAGCCCATTATGAATCAGACGTGAGGCAAGTGTGCACCGATTGCGTCTTGGATAGATTATTGAATGGATATATGGCCCGATGTAGCAGTTGATGGATGGAAACCCAGATGCGTGCATGGCTGGATCGATGAATGCCTGAAGGTGCGCAAACCAATGTAACGACTCCCACACCCAGACCGCTTTAGCGACTGCAGACCCGACTGCCAAATACGACAAACTTGCTCCGGCAATGATTGAAGACTGATGCTTCCGCAACCGCTTGCGAACCCTACCCGGCGGGTCCAGTCGACGCGAGGGCATCGGACATCCCCGTGGGGGTTCGCTCGGCCGCAGGCACCCCTCAGACTCCGGATCCCCGCCGGCGCTCTAAAACATGGCCTGCAGAGAATGGGTCCGCATGCGACCCGTACGAGAAGGTCTACATGTTCTCTGTACTGAGCCTGCCCTCAGCCCTCCCTGCCGAAGGCAACGATGGGGGGAAGCATCGGCCTGGAATCGGCGATACATCGCCGACAGATCGGCGACAGGCCTCCGATAGCGAATCCGCACGGTCCTAGGCGGGGTGGGCTATCGGGACACCGTCGGCGATGAGTGGGCGATTGGGGGTGTTCCCCCCTGGCGTTGCCCTGGACCCTGCCTCCAGGCAACCTGGAGAGAAGAAGATACACTGGCCTAAACAGAAGCTTGTTGCACTTCGCGCGGATTTCTTGGATCTGCGCTGGACACCCCTCCCTGGCGCGCGGAGCGCGCCAGAGGGCGGTGCCAGAGGCACCGCTGGCCGGGGAGGCCCCGCGCGGATCCAAGAAATCCGCGCGGAGCGCCAAACAGTTTTTATGTCTGTGGCGTTTTGTCCTCTTCGGGCCTCGTCTCCGGAGCCTGACGCCTGGTCTCTCACCAGCCTCGAACCTATCCCTATCCCTAAGATTGACACGCCAAGAGGAGATGACAATCTTAGGGATACACCCTCAGAAACTGAGGAAATCCCTGAGATCGCCGTCGTGATGAGGCGATGCCCAGGATCTGTTCCAGGCTGGTAGGTCTCCCGAGGCTGGGCCAGTCGGCTCCCCGACGCCGTGGCGCTCCCCGCACCCCCCCCCCTTTGAGCGTTGCTCTCTCCGCGGGGCGCCCGCCCGCGGGGGCGCGCGCGGGGCCTCCGAGGCGGTCAGCGCACCGCACCGGAGGGTAGCTCGTCGCTGGCCTTGCTCCCTGGAGGTTGCAGGCTCGCTTCAAAGCGGCCTCACAGAGCCACAGAATGGCCGGCCCGAGGGGGCCCCAAAAAACGCCCCCGGGGTTGCCCAGCGAGACCTGGGGCTGGCTCAGAAAGTGCCCCCAGGAGGCTCGAGATCACCCCAGGAGGCATGGAGACCGCCCCAGGTTTGCCCAAGGTGTACCCACGTCGGCCCCCAGAAGTCAGAGGCCGCCCCGAGGCCACGAGGCCGCAACAAGGCAACGATGGATCCCATGCTCCTCCTACCTTGAAGGGGCCCAGGGACACGCAAATCAATAGACACAAATAACAGGATTCCCCGTATTTCCCCATATGGTCTGAGTTTTTGTCTTCCCCCCACTTCCATATGTTCCCATATTTTCTGGGGAATCGACGATTCATTGTGTCTGTGTGTTTTTTCCCCCCTGACACCTATCCAGCGGCAGCGCCTGCCCCGTCGGCGGTGCCTTCGGATCATACGTTCCGAGCCGCGGAAGCGGGCGAAGCCCCTCGGATTATGCAACGCCGACTCCTCCTTCTTTCGGGCATCGGCCAGCTGCGAGTTCGCCTTGTCCAGCAGGTCCTCGAGGACCTCCACGATGCTGCCGCTCTTGCTCTCGTAGACAGCCGCCTCGGGCGCTCCGGGCTCGCCGTCGCTGTCGGCGGCCGCCTGCGAGCTCTGCACGAAAGCGGTGAGGGTGCTGGCGTCCTCACGGGATCTGCCGGCAAGACATCGGGAAATCGGATCCGATCGACATGTGCGTCGGATCCTAGTGGGTCACAAAACTCGGTTTCGGCACCCAAGAAATACAAGTCCCTTCATGCAGAAACGTGGTTGCCTGAGCCACGCCATCTCGGTGCTGGAGTCGACTTCCGAGGCCCCGAAGTCGGGCTGCATCGGCACGGAGTAGTCAAATTCGAGTCGGATCGGCCGCGCCAGGATGCTCAACGGCGCCCCTGCAAGCATCAGGTCGCATCGGAACGTCGGAATATTCGGGAGCGGCCAAGAGGGGGGTGTCCAAGAGGAGGGGGTGCAAATCATGACCGGCGGCATGTGCGCGGCCCAGCGGGGGGGCCAGGGACGTAATGACATAAGAAGAGGCGCCATGAGATCTGGGGAAATATCATGGCCCCCGCCATGATATCCACCCCCCCCTAGTCATCACCCCCCTCTTTTCCGCCCCCGAAATATCTGACTTGAATCGGATCGGGCTGGCCGGCATCAGACCGCATCGGCTCGACCGGCATCGAAGCGGGCCCGGTCCTCGGCGCTGAAGGCCGAGGCCTGCACCATCGCCTGGAGTGCCTGGATCACCGAGGCCGCGCCCTGGACCTGCACGAAGGCTGCCCCTCCGCTCTTCGACATCTCCCTCTGCAAGACGCCGATGGCCCTCTGCAGCGCCGAGATCGTCTCCGCGAGCTCCCGCGCCTCCGCGG
>CAUYUJ010004132.1:0-7500 GCA_963575745.1 Prorocentrum cordatum | reverse complement strand
AGCGCGTCTGCAAAAATGGGACCGTCTTCCGCCGTCTTCCGCTGGCTTCCGCCGGCGTTCCGCCCATGACGGGGGGGGCGCCGGAGGGGTACCCCCCCAGACCCCCCAGGGGGATACTGAACGGGAACCCCTCCTCAAGGTCGGTGAAAACGTACGCGCAGGGGCCGATGAAAGCTAGGAAGTCCCTGGGAGAGCGGGATGAGCAGTCCTCAGAGTGAGCATCTGCGGAGGGGGCAGGAATGTGTCACGCCCCGAAGCGCGAGTGCACTGTCCACTCGGAATGGCCCACAACGTACCAAGTGGACAAACCAAAGTAAGTCTGAAGATTGCTCTTCCTTGTGCGACACGCCAATACGCAGAGGAGGCGGATGAAAAGAAAAGCACGTCGTCGAGGATAGGGGTTTGATCGGCTACACGCAGGAGTGACCCTGGGTAAGAGTGACCTTTGGTGCGCGACTTTTTGGGGCCGCCTGGGGGCCAAACCTGGGCGCGCAAGCAGCTGCTACTGCCTCGTTTTTAGCCATCTGGGGACCCATCTGTGCCCGCACCAAAGGTCACTCCGGCGAAAGGTCACTCTTGCGTCTAGTCGATTTGAGAGGACGCCAGTCCTTGGCCCAGCATGGACCTGGCAAGGACCAGTGTAGGTGTACAACTGGCGTCCTTCGAGGAGAGCAGCACCCACATCTCAGAACGGGCAGCTGCATAGAGGGCGGACGAGCGAGACGAGGAGCCCAGGCGCCCTTCACACCGCAGCAAGGCCAAGACCAGCAGCTGTGCCGAGGTCGCCTCTCTTATCGGAGGGAACGCAACGGATCGGCAGCGCCAGGAGGTGGGATTGGAGGAAAATCGCTTTGGACGGCCCCTGGAGGGAAACGTCAGGCCCAAGCTGGGAAAAACAAGACAAACTTAGGTCGGGCACGTCCCCCCCTACAGGCGTTTTCTGCAAGAAAGATGCAAAACAGTCAAAAAAATGTTCAAGAAATTGTCAAAAAATAGTCGGAAAATTGTCCCCATACGATTTTTTGCCTATCTCGGGGACGTGCCCGACTCAAAGATAGGCATGAACGTCCGGAGGCCCGCGCACCCGCGCTCACCAGCCCCGTTCCTGGGCGTGCGCGCCAGGGGGAGGCGCCGGAAGGCACTGGGAGGGGAGGCCTACAGGGCAGTCTGTAATACATAGGATGTTTTTGTTATTACTATATATATATATATATCTGTGGGATGTTTAATACATGGTTAGTTCATGAATAAATGTATGCATGAACTCATGCGTTGTTTTTGATACTAGATCCCTGCATGTTTGATACACGATCCGCATGCGGAGCACGTATTAAAAAACGGCACTGTGGCGACAATCGAAGAATCCGTGCGCAAACCCCTCCGAGCCCCTCCGAGCCTCGACCCGCGACGGGCGAGGCGCTCGGGGGGCTTTCAACTGTTCTGAGGGCTCTGCCCAGGGCCTCTGGGGACCTCCGAGGGTCAGGACCCGGGCGGGGCGGAGGCAAGAGTTAGCTATCCTCCCCCTCCCCTCCTCGCCCTCTTCCCCCTCCATCTCTCTGCATGGCAGGCCACCAGATCACGGCAGTAGAGGTAGGTCGGGCATATCCTCCTACAGGCGGATCTTGGACAAAAAAGAGTAACCGTTCCGAAAATGCCCCCCGGAAAATCAATCAAACATAATCGAAACGTCGTCCCCATGCTGTTTTTTGATTCTCTCTGGATATCCCTCCTGTAAAAGGACAGGCCCAACTTAACTCCAGCTGCCCGAAACCCCAGCTCGGGCCAACCCGCCCCCCTTCAGGGGAACGTAAGACCTGGGTACAGGGGACTCGGAAATCCCCGACGAGGTCGCCAAAAAAACGACGAGGCCGAGCCTGCATTTTGACGAGGCCTCCCGCTGCAGGCATCCCACGAAACTCCTCCTCGTCAAAATCCGAGGCGCGGTCGTCAAAAAACGATGGCGAACCCGAGTCCTGGCAAACCCGGGTCTTACGCTCCCCCGACCCCTCTGCGATCCCCCGACCTTATCTCGCCTGGACCTCGCTCGGCGCACCGGCGCGGGCGCGGCGCTCCGACGCACACGGCGGCGCACGCGGCGCACGCGGCAGATCACACCTCCGTCAGCTCGTCGTCCAGGCAGCAGATGCTCCTGAAGTCGAAGTGCGCAAACGCCGCTCCCCAGTCGTAGATCTCCTCCTGGGGCCGCGGAGGAGGAGGAGGACGAGGGCCAGTGTAAACCCAAGAGTTATCAACGATGTTGGAGTAAACCCTCCCTCCAAGCTCCCTCTTCACAGGCCCCTACAACGGTTCATTTCTACTGAGGGAACTGGCTCGTTGAAAGACAATCGTTTGAAGATCCTGAAGCATGCCAAAACATTGTTCTCGGGATTCCAACGCCACGGATCAACCTGACTGTTGCGTCTTGACGATCCTGAATCGTGCCAGAACGCCATTCCTGGGATTTCGACGCTACGAATCAACGTAACATAATCCTGAATCCTTCCAAAACACAGTTTCTGGTACGCTGCAAACTCTTGCAAACGTCAAAACACGTGTGCGCGGCGCTAATGCAAGACACACATTTTGAGAAGGAAACACCCTCAATCCATGAAACTCTTGCAAATGCTTACAACGAGTGAACGCGGCGCTAAGGCGAGACCCACGTGTTGAAAACAGGTGGCCATCAATCCGTGAAACTCTTGCACATGTTTAAAAGAACGAACGTACGTGGCGCTAATGCGAGAGCCACATTTTGAAAACGGCCCGGCCTCCATGTGTGAAAATGTTTCCAATGTTTGAGCTTCAGGGTCATAAAATGTAAGGAAGTCTCAGGCGGAACACCCGGCCCGCCCTAAAAACTGGCCTCGGGGTGCGACAGGGAGAAGTTATGCATAAGGAAAAGGAATGGAGGCCTGCTGAGGCCCTCTTGAAGCCTCCTGGGGGCTTACTGGGAGCCGTTCGGGGGGCTTTGATGGGCCTCTTGGGCGCCTCCAGGGGCTCTCCCAAGGCTTCTTGGGGACCTCTTAGGGGCCTCCGGGGGGGCCTTCTCTTCGTCTTCGGAAGCCGTGTCAAAGCTCGCTTGAGGCCCTCTTGGAGGTTTCAGGGGACGTCTTGGGACCGTCTTGGAGGCCTATTGGGCTGTCGTGGGGGGCCCTCTTGGGCCGCCTTCGGGCGGTCTTGGGCGCCCATGGGCCCGTCTTGGAGCGTCGGAAGCCCGAAAAGGCGAGAACGCTAAGATCATTGACAAACATGAAAATGCATGATTCCGGTCTCCTGGAGGTTTCCTGTGGCCTGTTGGGGGCCTATTGGGAACCTCCTGGAGACTCTTTAAAGCCCTCTGGACTTCGGAGGCCGTCTTGGGCCCACCCTGGGCAGTCGTGTGTCCTTCTTTGGGCGTTTGGGGGCCGTGTTGAGGTCTCTGCGGCCGTCTCGGGGCCGTCTTGGAGGCCTATCGGGCTGTCGTGGGGGCTTCTTGAGAGGTCTTGCGGGCCTCTTGGGGGCCTATTGGGCCGTCTTGGGGCGATATTGGAGGCCATGTGCCCGATCTGGAGCATCGAAAGCCCGAAAAGGCGAGAACGCTAAAATCACAGGAAAACGAGAAGACTAATGATGAGTTTGGCCTCCTGGACGTCTTCCTGGGGGGCCTTGGGGATCTCTTGGGTGCCCTTTTGGGGACTACCTAAGGCCTCTTAGCCTTCGGAGGCCGTCTTGGGCCCCCCCTGGGCATTCAATTCGCGAGTCCCTCGTTGGGCGCTTGAGGGCCGAAGTCTCTTTGGGCCCTCTCGGGCCGTGTTGCGGGCATCCTGGGGCCTCTTGGGCCGTCTTGCGGCCATCAGCTTGGAGGCCTGTAGGCCCGTCCTGGAGCGTCGGAAGCCCGAAAGGCGAGCGAAATCCTCCAGGAATCCATGACTTCGGCCTCCTGCTAATCCTCTTGGAGCCCTCTTATGGCGTCTAAGACGCCTACTGGCCCGCCTCTCCACACCCTCTGACGGCGCTAGCAGTGCGGAGTGGGGGGACCCAGCGCCGACCTAGCCAGTCCGAGCGGACCTCTCAAAGTCTACGTGTGTCTGCAATTGTTGCTGCTCGCCGAGAGGAGAAAGATGAGGAAGAAGAGGAGGGGGAAGCAGGAAGAGGAGGGAAAAGGACACTGGGGGGGAAAGGGAGGAGCAGGGGGAAGGGGGGGGGGAGGAGGGAGAGGAGGGGGACGGCAAGCTAGGTGCGCTCGCATCATATCTGACGTCCTACCCCTCCCTCCCATCCCTTACCATGGCGTAGATATCCTCTCTATTCGCACCATTGGATGCCGTAGCGTGGCAAAGCATTGCATGGCATGGCATGGTGTTGAAGATAAACGCGTAGCGTGACATAGCATGGCGTGGCGACGCCCCCAATTGGGGGGCTTCTGCGGCCCAAAAAATCAACGAATCGGCACCGAATGTGTGAAGACATGTTCTAGATTTTGGGGCCTATTTGGAAGCACCGAAAACCATGTCGTGGCATGGCGCTGGAAATAATGACGCCAACGCTGCAGCGGGAGCACGACTCGGGACGAGAGGAAGCGCGGAAAAGAGGCCACAGCTGCAGCGGGAGGACGATTCGGAACGAGCGGAAGAGCGGAAATGAGGCCAACGCTGCAACAGGATCACGATTCGGAACTAGCGGAAACCCGCAAATGAGGCCAGCGCGTCAGCGGGAGCAACAGTTGTAAACAACAAACCTGATATTGCCACGAACCTCGACCTTGGAGGACAAGTGGGCGTGACTTGCAGGAAGGGAAAACAAAGAAGAGGATGCCTATAGGGCGCATAATGCTGATTCCCGTGTTGTCCGTTTGATGCTATACTACTTTGTCGGGGCGTTTCCGACCATCTTGGAGCCGTGTTGGTTAGTCTTCGGGCCCTGGGGCGTCTCCGACCATCCGGGGGCCCTCTTAGGCCAGTCTTGGGGCCCTCTTGGGGGCCCCTGGGGGGTTCCTGGAAACTTCTTGGAGGCCTCTTGGGGTCTCTTGGGGCCTCCTGGGGATTCTTTGGGCGGAGAGCCCGAAATGTCGGTCCCTGCCCCCCCCCTCCTGGGGCCGTTCCTGGAGCGTTCCTGGGGCCGTCGTGGGCCGTCGGGGCGTCTTGGGCTGTCCTGGGGGCGTCTTCGACCGTCTGGGCGCCCTCCTGGGAGACTGGAGACCTGAGAGAACTGAAGGAAATCACGGAGTTTGGACTCCTGGGGGTCTCTTGGGGGACCTCTTGGAGGACAAGTGGGCGTGACGTTCGAGCAAGAGAACAGCAGAGAAGAGGATGCCCATGGAGCGCGTGACGCTGATTACCGAATTGTCCGCTTGGGGCTGTGACGCTGTGTCGGGGCGTCACCAGCCATCGTGGGGCTCTCTCGGGGGGTCTCGGGGCCGTCTTGGAGGCTTCTGGGGGGTTCCTGGAAGCCTTTTCGAAGCTTTTCGTGGCCTTTTGGGGGCATTTTGGGGGCCCTCCTCTGGAAGTTTTCTGGGCGTTCGCGTCTTGGACAGTCTGGGCGCTGCCTTGGGGGCCTCTAAGGCCAACTTGGGACGATCTCTGGGACCTCTTAGGCTGTCTTGGAGCGTCGGGAAGCCGAAAACGCGGGAACCAAAAAAAAACGTCCAAAACTCAACAAAAATTAGCCTGGTGAAGGACCCAACCATATGCAATTGTGAGTACCGCAATTATGAATATCTTCTTCGGTGGCGTTCCCTATGGGACCGCGAAACGCTGTACTGGGTGGGTGAAACGCAGGGAGCAGGGGCTGTGCTGGGTGGTGGCTGACGCATGCGGGCGGTGTTACTGGGACCTTCGGTGGAGTTCCCTGTGGGGCCACGAAACGCTGTACTGGGTGGGTGAAACGCAGGGAGCACGGGCTGTGCTAGGTGGTGGCTGACGCATTCGGGCGGTGCCACTGAGACCTTCGGTGGAGCTCCTTATGGGGCCACGGAACGCTGCACTGGGTGGGTGAAACGCAGGGAGCAAGGGCTGTGCTGGGTGGTGGCTGACGCATTCGGGCGATGCCACTGGGACCTTCGCTGGAGCCCCCATATGGGGCCACGAAACGTTGCACTGGGTGGGTGAAACGCAGGGAGCACGGGCTGTGCTGGGTGGTGGCTGACGCATGCGGGCGGTGCCACTGAGACCTTCGCTGGAGCTCCCTATGGGGCGACGAAGCGCTGTACTGGGTGGGCGAAGCGCAGGGAGCAAGGGCTGTGCTGGGCGGTGGCCGGCGCATGCGGGTGGTGCCAGTGGGACCTTCGGTGGAGCTCCCTATGGGGCCACGAAACGCTGTGCTGGGTGGGTGAAACGCAGGGAGGAGGGGGAGGAAGGCCACGAAACGCTGCACTGGGGGGTGGGGGGACGCATGCAGACGGTAGACCTGGAACCTTCGGTGGAACCCCCTATGGGGCCACGAAACGCTGTACTGGGTGGGCGAAGCGCAGGGAGCAAGGGCTGTGCTGGGCGGTGGCCGGCGCACGCGGTGGTGCCAGTGGGACCTTCGGTGGAGCTCCCTATGGGGCCACGAAACGCTGTACTGGGTGGGTGAAACGCAGGGAGGAGGGGGAGGGCCACGAAACGCTGTACTGGGTGGGGGGGACGCATGCGGACGGTAAACCTGGAACCTTCGGTGGAGCTCCCTATAGGGCCACGAAACGCCTGTAGTGGGTGGGTGAAACGCAAGGAGGAAACGGAGGAAGGAGGAGGGAAGAGGGGGCCGAGGAGGAGAAGGAACGCGGGGACCGTCTCTTCAAAACGAGGACCCAACAACACAGGTTGGTTGGGAACCAATGCATGTTGACACTTGGGGCTCTCTGGGAGAGCCTATTGGAAGCCTCCGAGTCGTCCTGGGGGCTCCCTGGGCCGACTGGACGTCATCTTGGACGGCCTGGATCGACCTGCTGGCGACTCTGGATCCTCTTGGACCATCTTACGGATCATCTTGGGGCCGCCCGTGCCGCACGGAAGCGCGTCTGCCGAAATGGGGCCGTCTTCCACCGGCTTCCGCCGGCGTGCGTTTCGTGGCCGGGGGGGGGGGTCCCGGGGAGATAAGGTGTTACTGCGGCCCGTTGGTTGTTACTGCGGCCCGGTGGGTGTTAGTATGGCCAGGGGTCCTCCGGAGTGTATTAATTATCGAGTACGGTGAAGGGGGGGGGGTCCAAAAAGGCTCCGCCCCCCCCCCTTCACCGAAGAGCCTCTCGGAAGAGCCTCTGGTGCTCTCCGAAGAGCCTCTTGGAGCCGCCGAAGACCTTCTTCCAGCCGCCTAAGAGCCGCTTGGGCTCTCCGAAGAGCCTCGTGGGGCCTCCGAAGAGCTTCTTGGGGCATCCGAAGCGCTTCTTGGGCTCTCCGAAGAGCCTCTTGGGCTCCCCGAAATACTACGACGACTACTACGACTACTACGACTACTACTACTACTACTACTACTACTACTACTACTACTACTACTACTACTACTACTACTACTACTACTACTTACTACTACTTACTACTACTACTA
>CAUYUJ010004131.1:62500-67500 GCA_963575745.1 Prorocentrum cordatum | reverse complement strand
AGTGCCAGCCCGTTTGGGAAAACATCAGTGCATTACGCCATCCACAGTCTGCGGATGTGGAAGAGCCAGAAGAGAGGAGAGCGGGAGAGCAGTAGAGCTAGAAGAGTTGAAGTGCAATCTGAGATGGAGGAGCTAGAATAGCTGGAAGGGCTAGACGGCATTAGAAGGGCCTGGTGGTGGTAGAAGCGCTAGGATTGGGTTTGAATCAGAAGGGTGCCGGGCTGCGCTTGTAGCGGCACCAATCGCAAACCGACACTTGCACCCCCGAACCTTATTATCACCCCAAGTGCGATGTAGTTGTCTGATAGTTTGCATGCCTTTCGCCGACGGTGCACGTCCATGTTGCTAACACGTCGTGTCGGCGGCGCTTGCGATCCAGCAAGCTGTGACCGCTATCGTAACATGTGATCGATCCTGCCAATTCTCTCGGCGGAAGCCTTCCGAAGCCGATGGCTTCGATACTGAGTGCCTGGTTTCGGGGATGCTCCCAGCCAGTGTTCCGTTTCGGCGCTGCTGCGTTGGAGGTGTTGGCGGCATCCGAACTCTGGCAAAGTGAGGTCCCAGTGCATGCCATCGTGGCTGGCAGTGCAGTGTCTGCTTGCCACTTTTCTGTGCTGATACACTCGATGGGCTAAGTTGTCCGAGCTGGGTGGCGATTTTGAAATGTCCGTGTCCTCCCTGGGTTGTTATGTGATTGTCCTGCGGTTGTCCCGTGGTTGGGACGCTCTTTGCGGGCGAACTTCACGGCGTGTGCGCATTGGGTGGGGGAGCTTCTCGTGGGAGACAATGAGTGCCAGCACGAATGGGGAACTATCGGTGCATTACCCAAGCGACAATGTGAGGAGGTGGAGAATCTGCAAAGAGTTAGAAGAGAGCGGGAGAGCAGTAGAGCTCTCCGCAGGCACTGATGAGAACAACACTTGAAGCAGAGCTGGAAGAGTTGAAAAGCAACCGTATATGCAATCGCTAGAATGGCTGGAAGAGTTAGACGGCACCAGAAGGGCTGCGAGGTGGGAGAAGCGCTAGAAACGGGTACTAGAACGGCTGCAAGGCTGCCAGCCTGAAGCGACACCAATTGCACGCCGACGACCGCACCCCCGAACCTCATCATCACCCGAAGTGCGATGCAGTCGTCTAATAATTTGCATGCCTTTGGGCAACGGTGCATGTCTATGTTGCTACAACGTCGTGTCGGCGGCGCTTGCGATCCAGCAAGCTATGATCACCAGTGCGTCCGCGATTGCGACTTGTCACAGCATATGATCCTGCCAATTCTCTCGGCGGGAATGCTTGGATGACAATGGCTTCGGTAATGGGTGCCGGGTTTCGGAGAGATGCTCAGCCGGTGTTCCGTTTCCGCGCTGCTGCCCCAGAGCTGTTGGCGGCATCGGGACTCTGGCAAAATGAGGTCGCAGCGCATGCCATCGTGGCTGGCAGTTCAGTGTCTGCTTGCCACTTTTCTGCGCTGATGCACTCGATGGGCTAAGTTGTCCGAGCTGAGTAGCGTTTTAGAAAGGTCCGTGTCTTCCCTGGGTTGTTATGTGGTTGTCCTGTGGTGTTCCCTTGGTTGGGGAGTTCTTTGCGGGCGAACTTCACGGCTTTTCCGCATAGGGTGGGGGAGCTTCTCGTGGGAGACAAGGAGTACCAGCCCGATCGGGGAAACATCAGCGCAGTACTGAAACGACAGTGTGAGGAGATGGAACAGACAGAAGAGTTAGAAGAGAGGGGGAGAACACTAGAGCTCTACCTAAGCATTGGAGGAAGCATAAACTCTAGCAGAGAAAGAAGAGTTGATGAAACGGTTTCCAGACACATATTCACTAGAATAGCTGGGAGGGCTGGAATCGTTAGACGGCACTAGAAGAGCTCGGTGGTGGTAGAAACGCTAGATGGTGAGTGTGAGTTAGAACGGCCGCCAGGCTGCCTGCCCAAAGTGACGCCAATTTCAAACCGACAGCTGCGCCCCCCCCCGACCCTCCTGGTCGCCCGAAGAGTGATGTTGTTGCCTACCAGGTTGTATGCCTTTTAGCAACGGTGCATGTCTATGTTACGAAAACGTCGTGTCGGCGGCGCTTGCCAGTGTCTAAGCGTCCGCCATTGTGATTGGTCGCAGCATATGATCCTGCCAATTCTCTCGGAGGGAATGCTTGGATGACAATTGCTTCGATATTGGGTGCCTGGTTTCGGAGAGGCGCCCAGCCGGTGTTCCGTTTCCGCGCTGCTGCACCAGAGGTGTTGGTGGCATTGGGACTTTGGCAAAGTGAGGTCTCAGCGCATGCCATCGTGGCTGGCAGTTCAGTGTCTGTTTGCCACTGTTCTGTCGGCGTCACCCCAACATGCTAATACGATGTGTGCGTCGCCCCCCACAGGGGCGACGCGCGCACCGAGAAATCTTATAGTATATGCAACGTGGCGGGCGCTTTCTGGCCACACTGTTCGGGAAACGATGGGTATACTATATGCTCGGGTCGGACGCGCGACTCCAAGGATAACATATACGTAGTATTAGTAGGTTTTTATGCGTCCCACGCCATCGTGGCAGGCAGTTCAGTGTCTGCTTGCCACTTTTCTGCGCTGATGCACTCCGATGGGCTAAGCTGTCCGAGCTGGCTCAACGACTTCGAGAGGTCACTGCCCGGTGTCTTCGTTCTGTGCTGCCGCACCTGATGTGTCGGTGACATTAGAGGGCTGGCAAAAACCGATTCCTTCAGCGCTTGCCATCGTAGGTCATTTGTTTGCCACTCTTCTGTGCTGGAACACTCCCCGCGCGAGAGCTCGCGGAGAGGCGCGAGGGTGCGGTGCATGATGTCCCAGACTGGTGGGGCTGCCAATCGTGGTTCTCGCTGCGGGAGTTGATGGGGGTGGAGCCGTTGTGGGACAGAGTTTGCTCCCCCTTCACCGTGGAAATCGGGCCTCGGTCTCGGCCTGGGTCGCGCGTGCGGGCGAGGCGAAGCTGCGCGGGACCCGGCTCCATGGTAGGGCACGTCCTCGCCAGCTCCTCCGAGGCCCGCGTCCGCCGCGTGCCCCGCCGGGGTTGTCCCTGCCGTGTCCTGTGGCTGTCCCGTGGTTGTCCCGTGGCTTGGGGCGAGCTCTGCGGGCGAAAATTTCACGGCGCGTGCGCATCTAGGCCAGAGCAGCCCAAGAGGCGACACCAAGTGCAGACCGGCAGTCGCACCCGCCCCGGACCTTCTTCTCTCCGGGAGTGTGAGGTAGTTGTCGAAGAGGTTGCATGGTTTCTGTCAACGGTCTAAGTTGTTTCATCGTCGTTTCGGCGGCGTTTGTGATCCGGCACATTGTGATCACCACTGTCTGAGCATCCACCATTGTGGTCGATTGCATCATATTATTTTGTCAATTCTCTCGGCGGGAACGCTTTGATGACAATGGCTGCGATAATGCGTGCCTACTCTTGGAGAGGCGCTCAGCTGGTGGTCCGTTTCGGCGCTGCTGCACCAGAAGTGTTAGCAGCATCGGGACTTGGACAGAGTGGGGTCCCAGCGCATGCCATCGTGGCTTGCAGTTCAGTGTCTGCTTGTCTGTTTGCCCCTTTTCTCGGCGGCGAGCCAATGGGGGAACGCAGAGGGGGCGCTTCTGCTCAGGAGGCTCGGAAGGCCTCCGGCCTTCTGTGGAATCTTCTAAACCTTCTCCGAAGACGCGAGGTCTTCTGAGAAGCCCCGCCGCCTACCGAGAAGGCCTGCCCCGTCCCACTTCCTCCGCGGGCTCGCCGCCCATTGTCGGCGCTGATGCACTCGATGGGCTAAGGCGTCCGAGCCGGATGACGATTTCGAGAGGTCCATGTCCGTTGTCCCCTGTCTGTCCGGAGGGAAGAAAACACACGGACACCACGAATCGTCGATTCCCAGGAAAATGTAAGAAAATATGGGAAGTGGGGGTGAAGACAGAAACCCAGAAAATATGTGAAAATAGGAGGAATCCTGGGATTTGTGTCGATTGATTTGTGTGTCCCAGGGCGCCTTTATTCTGTGCTGTTGCACCTGGTGGCGCTTGGCGTGTATCTCTGGAGAGGCCGAGCAGCATCGACCCCGAGATCGTGCTGAGACTCGGGCCGACGACGGCGGGGCTGAGCTGCACGCCGAGCTTCCGCGGAGCGCTGGGTCCGATTCGAGTCCGTGTGGACAGAGGTCGGGCCTATTTTCTCTGGGAGTGGCTCTAGCGTTGCCAGAGGGGATGGGAGGTCGCATTACACAGACCTCCGACGATGTTTTTTTCGTTACTTGTTTTTGGTTCCCAGCCATCCTGTGGAGTTGGGTCCTCGTTTTGAAGAGGGCGCCCCGCGTCACTCACTCCTCCTTCCTCCTCCCCCTCCGCCCTCCTCCCCTACCTGCCTCTGCTCTCCGCATGTCCTCCATAGGGTGCTCCACCGAAGGCCCTAGTGGCAGGGTCCGCATGCAGTTCCGCCCCCATTTTTGGCGCTCACCTCACACGTTTCGTGGCCCCATAGGGTGCTCCACCAAAGGCCTCAGCGACAGGGTTTGCATGCAGTTCCACTCCCATTTCGGCGCACCCCTCACACGTTTCGTGGCCCAATAGGGTGCTCCACCGAAGGCCCCAGTGGCAGGGTCAGCATGCAGCTCCACCCCCAGTTCGGGGCACCCTTCACACATTTCGTGGCCCCATAGGGTGCTCCACCGAAGGCCCCAGAGGCAGGGCCCGCATGCAGGTCCACTTTTATTTCGGCGCACCCCTCACACGTTTCGTGGCCCCACAGGGTGCTCCACCGAAGGCCCCATGAGCAGCGCCCGCGTGCCGCCACCATCCTGCTTGGGCACACCCCTCACACATCTCGCCGCCCCACAAGGAGCTCCACCGAATACGATACTCACAACTGCATATTGTTGGGTCCTTTGCCAAGCTTTTTTTTGTTCGACGTGACCCCCGCGAAGTCTCGACCCCATCCCCAGGACCGGCTTTTCACCTTGAGCCATTTTTTGATGGTCCCAGGGCCTGGCGAGGGCCCCCCGGAGGCCGAAAATAGCAAG
>CAUYUJ010004131.1:42500-55000 GCA_963575745.1 Prorocentrum cordatum | reverse complement strand
GGAAGGAGAAAGACAGAGAGAGAGAGAGAGAGAACAAAACAAGAGCGAGAGATAATATGAAGGGCCTCCCCCCCTGAAAAGCTGTCACGTACCTGTCCAGCGGTGAGTAAGGGCCCAATAAGAGGTTCTTACGAAGCTTGAAAGGGCTTCTTGATGGAGTCTTTCGGCGATTTGAAGGCCGTCCCGCGAGGCTATTCAGAAGCTCTGAAGTGCTTCCTAAGGGGCTTTTGAAAGATTATGAAAGGCTTCTAGAGAGCCTCATGAGAGGCTCTTAAATACTTTCCAGAGTAACTCTTTGGAGGCACTGAATGGATTCCTCAAAGGCTCTCGAGAGGACTCTGGCATACTCTGAGTTGCCTCGTGAGAAACTCTCACGGGCTTCAGTATTGGCTCTTGAGAGGCTCTGAAGGGGGTTCTGAAAAGGCTCTGGAGAGACTCTTCAGAGCCCTCTGAGCCACCCTGAAGCTCCCCCCTCCCTCCCCGGGACGTCCTGAAGGGCATCCTGACATGCTCTGAAGAGCCCACTAACATATTTTGAGCACCCTGAAAGGTCTTGACCCCGCCCCTCCCCGAGAAGCTCTGAAGGGCATCCTGGGAGGGCGCCTCAGGAGAGTCCTGAGAGGCTCTCGAGAAGCTCTGACTGGCCGCATGAGGACCTCTAGAGTGACTTCAGAGACTCTGAAGGGCTTCCGAAGATGCTCTGAAGGAACTCCTGAGGAACCCTTGGAGAGGAGAGGCACTGGAGAGGCTCCGAAGGGCTTCTTGAGAGGCTCTTGAGAGGCTCCGAAAGGCTCCCCGAGAAGCTCTGGGTATGCTCCTGAGACGCTTTGAAGGGCCCCCCTGAGAGAGGCTCCTGAGAGGCTCTAAAGAGTTTCCTGGGCAGCTCTTGGAGGGCGTTGAAACGCTTCATGATGGACTTTTGAAAAGCTCTGGAGGGCCCCATGGGAAACTCTTGAGAATCTCTTGGGAGCCTTCCCCTGCGCGGCCATCAAAGGCTTAATCAACGGGTACTACGGGGCTCTAACGGGCCTCATGAGAAGCTCATAAGAAGCTCTGAAGGGGCCCCTAAAGACTCTCGAGAAGGTCTGGCGTGCCTTGCGAGAGGACCCAGAAAGAATTCTGTAAGGCCCCTGGAACCCCCTTGAAAGATTCTGAAAAGCTTCCAGAGAAGCCCTTGGGAGGCTCTGAAGAGATTCCTGGGAGGCCCGTGCGAGCGAGGTGGCACGCGCGTAGCGACCTCGTCAAAGGTTAGTGTGAAACTCTCAGGGGCCTTTCAGCTCGGTCTTGAAAGGCTCTGAAGGGCTTCAGGGATGCTCTTGAGATGCTCTGGAGGAGCTCCTGAGAGGCCCTTGAGAGGAGAGGCGCTGGGGAAGTTCCGTAGGGCTGATGCTCTTGATATGCTTCAAGTGGGCCTCCTGGGCAAGTCTTGAAAGGCTCTGAAAGGCTACATGGTAGATTCTTGAAGAGCCCTGGGGGGCACCATGAGAAGCTCCAGAGGATCTCATGAGAGACACTCCTCGTCCGCTATGAAGGCTTCGGCTCTGAAGGGGCCCCGAGAGGCTATTGAAAAGCTATAGCGTGCCTCCTGACAGGTTTTGGGAAGCTCTGCAAGGCCATGGGAAAGACTCCTGAGAGGTGAGGCTCTTGTGAGGCTCTCAAGGAGTCCTGAGAGGCTCTCGAGAGGCTCTGGGCATGCGCTGAGTGACCTCTTCAGAGATTCTTGAGAAGTTCTCCAGGGCCCCATCATGCTTTCTTGAGGGGCTCAGGACGCCTTGAAGCCGCCCCCATCCCAGGACGCCTTGAAGCCCCCCCCCCCCTCCCAGGCCCATCATTCTCCAGCCCCCCCCCCTCCCAGGACGCCTTGAAGCCGCCCTCATCCGCCCCCGAGACACCCTGACGGGCGTCCTGGTACGCTTTGAAAGGTGGCCTTAAATTTCGTAAGAGCATACTGGAAGGCTCTGAATCCCCCCTCCCGTCCCCGTGAGAGGCTCCTGAAACTCAATGGGAGGGCCCTGAAACATGCTCCCGCTCCCGCTCCCGTGAAGGCTCTGAAGCTCTGAAGGGCCTCAATGGGACGCTCCTGAAACATGCTCATGAGAGGTCTTGAGAGGTGTTCACGGGCTTTATGAGAGGCTCATGATAGGCTCTGACGGCAATCTGACATGTTATTAATATGGTCTTAAAGGAGCTCTTGAGAGGAGATGCTCTGGAGGGGCTCCGCAGGGTGTCCTGAGAGGCCGTTGAGAGGCTCCGAAGGGCCTCCTGGGAGGCTCCTGAGACGCTCTTGAGGAGAGGCTCTGAAGGGCTTCATGAAATGCTCTGTTGGGCCTCAACCAAAGCCTCTGCGAGGCTCTTGGGAGCCACATGAGAAATTCTGCATGGCTTCCTGATGGGCTCCTGAGAGGCTCTGAAAGCTGGCCTTCCCCAGGAGGACTATGACGGGCTTCTGGGCGGTTCTAAGGGTTTGAGGCAGGGCCCATACGAGGCTCTCAAGGGCCTTTTGCGAGGCTCTTGACAATATCTGAGGTGCCCTCTCTCGGGGTCCTCATTGGAGTCTTCTCGGAGCCTCTCAAGGCTTTGAGAGGGGGCCCGAGAGGGCTCGAGAGAGGCCCCTGACGCCTGAGGCCTCCCTGGACTCCCCTGGGCCCTCTCAGGGCTCTGGGAGAGCCCCAGCTCAGAGCCCAAGGGGGGTCCAAGACGAGCCCGAAAAGGCACCCCCATGACACCCGAAACCACAATTAATGTGGTGCGTGTGCCTGAACGGGCTCCTGCGAGGCTCTCGGAAAACTTTGAATGGCCGCGTGATGATGAGGGGCTCTGGAGAAGCTCCGCAGGGCTTCCTGAGGGGCTCTTGAGAATCTCCGCAGTGTTTCCCGGGAGGCTCCTGATATGCTCTTGGCATGATCTGAAGGGCTTCCCGAGAGAAGCTCCTGAGAGGCTCTGAAGAGCTTCCTGGGCAGCTCTTTTAGAGGCCTTGAAAAACTTGATATTTAGTAGACCTTTTGAAAAGCTCTGGAGGGCCCAATGAGAAACTTATGGGGATGTATTGAAAGCATTCCCCCACTCGGCCATTACGGGCTCTAAAGAGCTTCGTGAGAAGCTCATCATAAGATTTGGCGGGGGCCCGAGAGGCTCTTCAGAAGTTCTGGCGCGCCTTGTTGGAAGATCCTGACAGATTCTGCAAGGCCTCTGGACAACCTTTTGCGAGATGCGGAAAAAAGCTTCAAGAGAGGCCCTCAGGAGGCTCTGAAAGGATTCCTGGGAGGCTCATGCGAGCGAG
This sequence comes from Prorocentrum cordatum, assembly GCA_963575745.1. Taxonomy (NCBI): domain Eukaryota; class Dinophyceae; order Prorocentrales; family Prorocentraceae; genus Prorocentrum; species Prorocentrum cordatum. Next base: position 51,720 of record CAUYUJ010004131.1, on the reverse strand, counting down.
GCTCTTGGCATACGCTGAGCGCCTCATCAGAGGTTATTGACAAGCTCTCAGAGGCCTTGCGACTCGCTCTTGGAAGGCTCTGACAAGCTTCCAGAGATGCTCTTGAGATACTCTGAACGAGTTCCTGAGAGGCCCTTGAGAGTAGAGGTCCTGGAGAGGCTCCGAAGGGCTTCGCGAGAGGCTCTGGATATGCTCTTGAAATGATCTGAAAGCGCCGCCTGGGCAGGTCTTTAGAAGATCTGGAAGGCTTCATTATAGACTCTTGAAGAGCTCTGGAGGGCACCATGAGAAGGCCTGAGAATCTCTCGGAAGGGGCCCTCCCGATCGATTCCTGAGGGCTTTGGCTCTGAAGGGGGCCCGAGAGGCTCTTGAAAAGCTATGGCGTGCCTTCAGAAACAATATTGGGAGGTTCTGCAAGGCCCCTGAAAAGCTGACTGAGGAGCTCTGACTAGTTTCCAGAGAGGCTCTTGTGAGGCTCCCAAGGGGGTCCTGAGATGCTCTCGAGAGGCTCTAGGCACGCGCTGAGTGACCTCTTCAGAGGTTCTTGAGAAGTCCTCAAGGGCCTCATAATGTTTTCTTGAGGCGCTTTGAATGGCTTCATGATGGGGCTCAGAAGAGGCTCCTCAGAGCCCCCCTCCCGGGCCGCCTTGAAGCCGCCCCCATCCGCCCCCGATGCACCCTGACGGGCGTCCTGGTACGCTTGCCCTGAAAGAAGGGGTCTGGGCAACAAAACAAGCAAACCGTCTTGGACATCCGAGAATCTGAAGGTGAACGGTGGAGTGTCCTACCCGCTGGCGGCTGCCCTTCGAGGAGCTGAAATCCGCGCTGCGCCTGAGACATCCTCGCAATCTGATTTGAAAACAGAGGAGTCTGGGCAACTGATCACATACACGTCTGAGACATCACCGCAATCTAGGCCCGAACGGGCCCGTGCAATACCCTGGCGGCCCCCTCTGGGGCCTTCTCAGTGCACTGCTTCAGGGCCCTGTCGGATCTCTGTTCGGGGCACTTTTGGAGCCTCTTCGGCTTGTCGGGAGGCAATTCCCGGGGCTCTCTTGAGACTGCTCCGGTATTATCTTCGAGCTCTCATGGGGCGCCTCTTGGGGCCCTCCTCTGCTTCTGCAAGGGGCATGTCGGGGCCCTCTTGGAGCCTCTCTAGGGGTTCCCATGGGGCCTCTCTCGGGGCGCGCTCTTGGGATCTGTTTGGAATGCCCGTTGGACCTCTCCTGTGACCCCCCTGGGACGCCCTTGGGATCCTCTTAGAGCACCTTGTCGGGAATCGTCTTTGCTCGGTCTACGTTCTTACTACTTGTTCATCTCATGTTCAAACCATTAGTGGGTAGCTCCTGACATTGCATGTGTGCGTACGCGTCTACATACTACTGTGAGACTGTCAATGGCTGGAGTTGGCTAGAACCTCAGCGCGCGCGAAGCGCGCATGGTTCTAATTGGGATATGTCCGCAGAAGCGTTTCGGCGGACATATCGCCCTAAAGATCGCAGAGCCCCATGTATTCGGCTCTCCTGGAGTCATGAAGGGCTGTTTTGGCGGTCATATTGGGCTAACTCGGAGATCGCTGAGGCTATTTCGGGCCAGTTGGCCAAGCAAGAGCTCGTCGAGGCCTACAAGCTTTACGACCTTTACAGGCCCTGCAGAGTTTCCGGGGCGTTCACCAGGTGGAAGAGGAGTGGGGGGATGGGGAGTGCTGGCCACGCTGCTGCCTGACTAACGCACTGTTCTCCTAAGCACTGGCGGAACCGAGGGGCAAACATTCAATGAACAAGCTGCGGCGGCCTGCTGACTAAAGCAACGTTGTCCTAAGTACTGGCGGAAAAAATGCGAGCTCAAAGTTGCGAGGATGTCTCAAGCGACCGCGGCCAAATCGCATCAAACCAAAACATATCCGACCCCAAAGTGTTGAGAATGTATCACGCGAAGTGGGCCATAAGTCTTTGAGAACACACATGTTGGTACCCTGAATGATGATGTTGACGTCATCGGCGAGACTGCTCATTGTCATATCGGACCCAGGCTTCCGAGATTGTCTTACGCGAAACGGGCCTCCCTCTCTTCCTCTTCCTCCTGCTACGCTTTCTTTTCGCCTTCCCCCTCGATGCCACTCGCCAGCGTGCAGCCCGAGACGTGGGTTGCGAACGCCTGCTCCTCCCCGTCCTCCTCCCCGTCCTCTTCCTCCTCCTCCTCCTCGTCTTTACGTGGCCTAATGAGGGCTATCGGGGAGCTCTATTGAGATTATCCTCAAAACACAATGGGACCTTGTGAAGGATTCAGAGAAATGTTCTGCGTATGATTATGGATGGCATTGGACGTGCGATTCTGAATAGGAATTTGGGGAATAAGATTTGGATATTGAAGCTTCCTAAAGGCTATCTCGAACATTTGAAAGTAAACAGGTAAACTCCCAGGGAATAGAAAAACTCATAAAACGGCGCGGTATTATCTCACCACTTACGATTGATTTTTCCCCCGGCCTCGGCGGGAGAAGATCGCGGGGGAAAAAAACTAATAAACAATATATAACATGTTCCAATGCTGGCGACCGCCACGACCACACCTATTATTTAATTAATTCAATTTATTTAATTATTTAAATTAATTTTAAACTCAGCACTTAAATGAATTAAATAAATTCGGGTACGCCTGAGACCCGCCATGATCTCCGCCAGGGAGGTCGAGAAAATAAATGAAATAAATTAAATAAATTGAATAAATTAAACAGATAGAATTAATTTAATTTATTTAATTAGCCTACATAAATAAATTAAATGAATTAAATAAATTCTATGTATTTAATTTACGTAATTTATTCATTTTTTTTTTAATTTATTTAATTTATTTATCGGCCTATCTGGCGGAGATCCCGGCGATCGCCAGGGCCCAATATATTATTTAATTCATTTAATTATTTAATTTATTTAAAACGCAGCAATTAAATAAATTAAATCAATTCGGGTGCGCCTGAAGCCCGCCGGGATCTCCGCCAGGGAGGCCAACAAATAAATTAAACAAATTAAATAAATTGAATAAGTTTAATAAATTAAATAAATTAAATACATAGAATTTATTTAATTTATTCAATTAACCCACATAAATAAATTAAATAAATTAAATAATTTAAATAAATTCTATGTTTTTAAGTTATTTAATTAATTTAATTTATTGAATGTATTTCTCGGCTTATCTGTTGGAGATCCTGGCGATCGCCAGGACCCAGTATATTATTTAGTTTATTTAATTATTTAATTCATTTAAAACGCAGCAACTAAATATATTAAATAAAGTCGGGTGCGCCTGAAGCCTGCCGTGATCCCCGCCAGGGAGGCCAAACAATACATTAAATAAATTAAATAAATTAAATGAATTAAATACATAGAATTTATTTAGTTTACTTAATTAACACACAAAAATAAGTTAAATAATTAAATAAGTTAAATAATTAAATAAATTAAATATTTGTTTTACTATATATATATATATATTTCGGACTATCTGGCGGCGATTCTGGCGATCACCCGGGCCCAATATATTATTTAATTTATTTAATTATTTAATTTATGTAAAACGCAGCAATTAAATACATTAAATAAATTCTGGTGCACCTGAAGCCTGCCGTGATCCCCGCCAGGGAGGCCGAACAAATAAATTAAATAAATGAAATAAATTAAATGAAGTAAATAAATTAGATAATTAAATATATAGAATTTATTTAATTTATCTAATTAAACCACATGAATAAATTAAATAGATTAAATAAATTAAATTAATTGAACATATTGTACTGGAAAGATCTCCAATCATACATATATATATAGGTATATCACTCGTGACTTATACTCGGTGGGGGCAGCCAACTACATAGGCATAACTTTTCCAGATGTCCGCGCCAATTTCTTGGATCGGCGCCAGACCCCCCCGTCCTGGCGCGCGGAGCGCGCGAGAGGCGGCTCGGGAGGCGCCGCCAGAGGGCCCTGGCGCCGATCCAGGAAATCCGCGTGGACCTCCGACACTTACGGTTTTTGTGATTTCTGGTTCCTCGAGTTGAGCTGCAGTTTCGTGGGGCCTTCCCTGCCCTGTGAGGGGCCGTCTTCTCTTGCAGTCCGACGCGGGCTCGGCTGCGGATTCGACGTGCTTTCGGCGTTGGCTCGGCGCGGATTCGTCGTGGACTCGAGGCGGACTCAACGCGTTCGGCATCGATTATGATGGGCAAACTTTCCACCACCACTACCACATGTAGGACGGAGGAGAAGGGAGGATGAGGAGGTCCTCCTTCTCCTCCTCCTCCTCCTCCTCCTCCTCCCTCTCCTACCTGTGGTAGTGGTGGTGGAAGGTGGGCCCAACATATTCGACGCGGCGCGACGGGACAGACGAGGTCCCCCGAGTGTGCAGCAGAAGGGGACGGGCGAGCCGCCAGACGGTTGGGCAGGCAGGCCTGTGCGACACGGCTGGTCGTGCAGTTTTTCTCTCTGTCGTCCTCCTCCTCGGTCCTCCTTCTCTGCCCCCTCCCCCGCCTCCTCTTATTCCCCCTTGCTTGGGGGCAGAAGCGATGCCATAAACAGAACATCTCGGGGGGCCGCGCGGATTTCTCGGGACGGCGCTGGGGCCCCCTGGCGGCGCCGCCCCTGGCGCGCTCCGCGCGCCAGGGAGGGGGGCCCAGCGCCGATCCGAGAAATCCGGGTGGGCCTCCTTTTTTTTTTTTTTTTTTTTTTTTTTTTTTTTTTTTTTTTGTTGTTGTATGTCATCGTTCGTTCCTCTACTGCTCTATTCTTCCACAAGCGCCACGGCACCACGCCATGTCGTCCAGCACACGCGCCGACCCCCCAAGCCCCCTCACTCGCGGAGGGCCCGATGAGCCGCACATAGTTTCCCTCGTTTGTACAGATGATACAATGTGCTACTCTCCTCTCTCTCTCTCTCTCCCGAAGACGTCCAGAGAATGGCTCGCTTCCTTCCGCGTATTGTCTTTACACATTCGGATTGCTCCGAATTGTTTTCGCACGCGTTTTTTTGCCATCCGAATGTTCTCGGCCCTTCCAAACTGGTGCTCCCTCTGCTGCGTGGGTTTCACTTTAGGATCGGCACTTTGCTCCCGTGGTTCAGAATGGTGCTCTCGCCCCAGCGCGGGCCACTTTTCTGGATCCGAATCCTTCAACGTTGTTGCCCCCCCTGCTTGTCCCCTACTTCACGGTCCCCTGGCCCTCCTGCTCCTCCTGCTCGTTCCAATCCAACTCCTGCTGCTACTTTCGTCTTTCTCCTTTCTCATCCTTCTCATTTTCCGCCTGCTCATTCGGCACCTCCTCCTCCAATGTACGCAGCTCCCCTCATCCGATTGCGCATAGCATGATGGGGTCCTTCTTGCAGTTCCAGGTCCGCTATGGCACGCGTGGCCAGATAAAGAAAACATCAGCTCAATGGGAAGGGATGGGTGGGAGGGGTAGGATGTCAGAAGTGGCGCCAGCGCACCTAGCTTACCCTCCCCCTCTCTCCCTCCCTCCTCCTGCTCCTCCCCGCTCCCCGTTCTTCTCTTCCCTTTCCGCCTACTTCTTTCTTCCTTTTCTCCTCCGCATTTAGAGAGCCCCTACATGGGCAAGGCGGACGAGGCAAAAGGACAGCGCTGGCCTTTGGGCTGCGCGAGGCGGCCGCAGCATTGGACTACCTCTCGCTGGTATGCGGGCCGTCTGTCCGCCCCGTCTGCAAATCCTGGGCTTGCTTAGATGTTTGCTGCTAGAAGCCTCTAGCAGAAGCCTCTTCCTCTCCCTGATTGACGTTGGCCAGGCTCTAAGCATCGAGGCTCGCAGCCTTCATGGGGAACATGCGAAGCACTTGCGAAGACAGACTTAGGCACGGTGGCCTACAACATGGACCCAGGTCGGCGCAGCAAGAACAGACAGGCAACGAGGAAGTAAGGAGCAGTGTGAAGGCCTTCCCACCCTCTTCCTCCTCCTCCTCCTCCTTCCCCTCGCCCCCCCCTCCCCCCCGCAGCGTGAGGACTCGGCGCTGGTGTGCGCGTCTGCCTCCAGCGGCACCGTGCACGTGTTCCGGAGCCCTCTCCCGTGGCCGCTCCCCCCTGGCGAGGGTGGGGAGGAAGGAGGAACTGGGAGGGAGGACGGGGGAGGAGGGATGGAGGACGAAGGAGGGAAGATGACGAATTCTATGGGATTCTACAAACGCTGAGGATGATCCTGATGATGATGGTGATCATGGTGATGGTGATGGTGACGGTTGTGGTGATGATGTTGATGCTGCTGCTGCTGATGGTTACGATGATGATGCTGATGATGATGAGGATGATAATGAGGATGATCATGCATTCGGAGTGTGATGATAATAATGATCATGATGGTGGTGGTGGTGATGCTCATGATGATAGTACGCATATTGATGACATTGAGGATGACGATGTTGCTGATACTGATGATGCTGATGATGAGGGCGAGAATGTTGTTGATGATGATGGCGAATCTGATGATGGTGATGATGAAGCTGATGATGATGAGGATGAGGATGATGATGCTGCTGCTGATGATGGTGATGCTGATGATAATTATGTTGATGATGCTGATGTTGAGGGCGATGATGCTGATGATGCTGCTGACTATGATGATGATGGGTGATGATGATGATGATGCTGATGCTGATGATGATGCCGATGCTGATGCTGATGTGGCTGATGACGATGATGATGATGATGATGATGATGATGATGATGATGACGATGATGATGATGAGGATGACGATGACGATGACGATGACGATGCTGCTGCTGATGATGATGATGATGATGATGATGATGATGAGGATGATGATGAGGATGATGCTGATGGAGCTGATGATGGAGATGATGATGTTCATGATGGTGCTGCTGATGATGAGGATGATGAGGATGAGGAAACGGCGGAGTGGGAACATTGATGATAGAAAGGAACATTTTTGAATAAGGAAGCCGAATACGGAGACGAGGGGGACGAGAGGGATACGCGCTGTGATTGTAGGAGTCGGCGTCGCAGTAAGAGTATGGCCACAAGTAGGAACACGAGTGTGAATATGAGTGGGCACGAGGTTAGAGTAGGGATGGGGAAAGAGTCGGTTCACAGTATGGGTTTTGCATGGCACCGAACATGTGCACGACTCGAACATCTCAGATGGCCTGGGAAGGTGGAAGATGATGATTGCGATCATGAGTCGGCGTGTGGAAAACACAAGACTGTTGGGGGGGTGGGGGGTGGGGAAGGGGAGGGGGAGGAGGAGGAGGAGGCGGAGGAGGAGGAGGAGGAGGAGAAAGAGGATGAACAGGCCGAGGTGGAGGTGGCGGGGTTCTGGATGATTTTGTGATGCTGCTGCTGCCGCTAGTGATGAGGATGACGACGGCGATTATGACCATGGATGGTTATGAAGATGATGATGATGATGCTGATGAGGATGAAGAAGGTTATGCTAGTGATGATGATGACGATGATGGTGATGATGATGATGCTGAAGCTGCTGCTGATGATGACGATGACGATGCTGCTGATGAAGATGATGCTGATGATGCTGATACTGGTGATGCTGCTGATGATGATGATGCGGATGATGATGATGCTGATGATGCTGATGATGCTGATGATGCTGATGATGATGCTGATGATGATGATGATGATAATGATGGCGATGATGACGACGACGAAGCTGATGAAGATTCTGATGATGCTGATGCTGATGATGATGATGATGATGATGATGATGCCGATGATGGTGTTGGTGGTGATGATGATGAATATGATGATGCTGATGCTGATGATGCTGATGATGATGATGGTGGTGGCGGTTGCGGTAGTGATGACGACGATGCTGTTGACGGCGACTCTGATGACGATGGCGCGATGATGATGACGATGCCACCGCCGACGATGCGCGTGCTGATGATGATGATGAGGAGGAGGAGGAAGAGGAAAATGAGGAGGTTGATGATGACGAATGTTATGATGACGATGATTTTGCTGCTGACTGAGGGTGACTCTGATGATGATGCTGATGATGATAATTATGATGCGGTTGTTGTTATCATTGATGATGTTGATCTGATGATGGTGATGATGGTGGTGGTGGTGAGGCTCAGTATGCTGTTGATGATCATGGTAAGTATAGTGATGATGCGGATGGTCATAATAATACTCGTAGTACTAATACTACTAAATACTACTGTTGTTGTTGGTGGTGGTGGTGGTGGTGATGGTGGTGGTGATGATGATGAGGAGGAGGAGGAGGATGATGAGAAGGACGAGGAGGAGGAGGAGGAGAAGGAGGAGGAGGAAGATGAGGGGATGCGGGATATGCATAATGATGGATGGCAAACAGATTGCTGGGTACACGGTCATGGTATGATGGTGACATCGATGATTCTGGAAATTATGTTTTTGATGATGCTGATGGGTCTGATGATTGAGGACGTGGGGGAGGAGGAGGAGGAGAAGGAGGAAGATGAGGAGGAGGAGGAGGAGGACGAAGAAGGACGAAGGGAAGGAAGGGAACGAAGGTGGTCAGGAGGTGAAGCAGGGGTACGGCGAGGAGGACGGGGAGGAGGAGGAGGAGGCGGAGAAGGAGGACGAGGGGGAGCAAGAGGAGGAGTGAGGAGGATGAGGAAGCTCAGCCATGACGACAGCGTGGTCAGTTTTGCCCGCAGGAACTCGGAGAAGGTGCTGGGCGCGCTGCCACTGGAGTCGCCCCCGCCGCGCTTTGCAGGGCACTTCAGGGGAGGCGCTCCCGTCCTCGCTCCATCACCCCCTTCACATTACACCCTCACCTCCCAGCGCGGGCGCTCCCTGTTGGCCCTCCCCCTCTCCCTCGCCGTTCGCTTTCCTCTCTTTCTTCCTCTCACTCTTCCTCTCTCTCTCTCTCTCACTCTTCCTCCCACTCTCCCACTCTTCCTCTAACTCTCTTCCTTTCACTTTCCTCTCTCTCTTCCTCTCCCTCCTCTCACTCTCTCTCTCTTTCCTCTTACATCCACCCAGTCCGAGCACCGTCCTCCTCTTCTCCCTGACCGCTGCTGGGCCTCCGGCCCTCTGTCGTGGTTGTGGGTTATTGTTGTTGTTGTTGTTGTTGTTGTTGTTGTTGTTGTTGTTGTTGTTGTTGTTTGTTTTGTTTTGCTTGCTTGCTTGGTTGGTTGGTTGGTTGGTTGGTTGGTTGGTTGGTTGGTTGGTTGGTTGTTTGTTGTCGTTGCTGTTGC
>CAUYUJ010004131.1:7500-37500 GCA_963575745.1 Prorocentrum cordatum | reverse complement strand
GCCCAGGTGCCCCTAGCCTCTCGCTAGGCCCGGCCATTCGGACGCGCCGCCGCGGTTGTCGCGCCACAGCGGAGAAGCACTTTGCTGAAAGGCTTGCTTCCTTTTAGCGAACAGCTCCTTCAAAGTAGTAGTGCGAATTTTCCGCTTCCAATGGGCCCCGCTGGTGACGAACCGACAATACACACCCATACCAGTAGGGGGGTCGGAGAGGGCTATGGGTACGTGTTGTCGGATGGGGGTCCCCGCTCGAACGGGAGCGCTCCCCAGGGTCCGGCAACCCGCACCCATACCCATAGCGAGTCCTCCTCCCAACGACCGCCCCTGTGGGTATGGGTGTGTGTTGTTCGTTCGTCACCTGGGGCCTCTTGAGCGGTGCTCGGGAGGCCGGGGGAGCTTCCGCCGGAGTCCCGACCGGGACGCCCGAGCGAAGCAGATGCACGGGGTCGTTTGCACGGGCACGTGGCGGGCGCGTGAGCTGCCCGCGCAGGGCCGCGCGTGCTCGCCGTCGTTTCCACGGGCGTGCCGCGCGTGCTGCCTGCGTGAGTCACCCATGTGTTCTCGTCGATCACAGGACATTTAGATGCTTGTCTTAGGGACCTTCCCTGGGCCGACCTGGCAGATCAGTTCGACTCCAGTTCGACTCCAGTTCGGCGTTCGACCCAAGCTCGACTCAAACTCGACCCAAGCTCGACTCAAGCTTGACCCGAGCGCGAGTCAAGCACGACTCAAGGCCGGTTTAAGTCGACGGACGTTCGACGCAGCATCGACGCGTGAGTACAGCGAGGGGCTCCAGGAAGGCCCGCAAAACGAGCATCTCGGGCCACAGGCCCCGGTCGTGCTCAGTGACCGAGTTCGGGCTTTCCTGAAATTCCACGATGCGAGAACATCGCCAAACATGACGACCAGAGTTCCGGGCCCAACCTTTCTGCGCTATCTTCGAGCCAGATAAATCTCTGAGGGTCTCTCGGGGGCGGCAAAGAGGGGGGTGATGACTAGGGGGGGGTGGATATCATGGCGTGGGCCATGATATTTCCCCAGATCTCATGGCGCCTCTTCTTGTTTCATTACGTCCCTGGCCCCCCCGCTGGGCCGCGCACATGCCGCCGGTCATGATTTGCACCCCCCCCTCTTGGACACCTCCCTCTTGGCCGCTCGCGATCTTCGAGCCAGATAAATCTCTGAGGGTCTCGGGGCCCGAGGCTTGGCGAGACTGCCCGGTTCGAAACGAATGTGAGACGCTGGGATCTCAGGGTTGGGCCAGGGAAACGCTTCCGGCAGCACCTGGCCCGTCCATCTGCCGCGCCTGCCTGCTGCGGCGGGCCTTCTCTTGGGAGCCCCCTTCTCAGAAGTGTCAGGAGGAAAAGAAGCACACACAGACACAATGAATCCTCGATTCCCCAGAAGATATGGGAAAATATGGGAAGTGGGGGGGAAGACAGACACCCAGAAAACATGGGAAAAGATGGGGCATCTTTTTATTTGTGTGTATTTATTTGTGTGTCCTGGGGCCCCTTCAAGAAGGCCGCCCCCCCTGGCGCTCCCTCTTTGTGCCAGGATGCAGATCCTGGGAGGTCAAATCCAGCATCGGCGCAGGTATATCCGTGGTCGAACACTGGCCTCGTCCAGCACCATCCTGCTTCACACCGCTTCATCAATCTACAGCGGGCTTAATCCAGCTTACTATTGGGCCCGATCTGGGCTAGCCACATCCGACCCAATGGCCACGCAGTCGGGCTCAACAGACCCTGATCCCGAATCGTTCTCACAAGGGCCTCCCACGAGTTCTTTCCCAGCTTGTGCGCGCCTTGTCGGACCAACTGTGCGTCTGCGCCGATCCTGGGGCCAGGCCGATCCTGGGCCAAGGATTGGTACACATGTCTTCTTCGTGGTGCAGGCAGCCGCCGTCGACGACATCGCACATGGTGAGGGCGCTTGCTCCCAGCGCAGGAAGTCGATCTCTGTCGTGACCCTGGCGCGCACCTTGTCCTGGACATGCCCGCGCGCCCTGGCGTTGCGGTCGCACGCGGCGAACAGCTACGCCTTGCCCGCGGGTGTCTCTCCGCAGGGGCGGTTCTGGGACGACGGAGCGGGAAAGGTTGGCGGCGCGCACAAGGGGGTGGGGGGAGGAGGGAGGGCTTCTTAGAAGGAGGCTGCTTCTTAGAAGGCGCCGGCCTTCCATCTACAGAGAAGGTCCGCGCCCTCTAAGAAGCAGGGGTGCTTCTAAGAAGCCTTCCCCCCTCCCCCCCCCTCTGCGCGTGGCTGAAAAGGGGCGAAGGGGGCGGGGCATGCACTGCTCCTGGGCCCGGGACGGGCATGGCCCAGGTCCCGTCGCGCCGCCGGCCTTCCTCTTCGGGCGGGGCCGGGACGAGGAGTGAAGTCCGCTCCAGACCGCTCCGGCGCGCTCTCGGAGCCTTCCGGCACGCCCCGGGCAGGCCGCGGCGCCCGAGACATCCTTTATAGAGCCGCGGGATCTCAGGGACTCCCGACTTCTCCTCCCCCGATATTGTCCTCGGCCTGGCTTCGTCTTGCAGTCGGGGCGCTGAGGGAACCCTTTTCGTTGGGGAGGGGCTCCGTGTTCCTTGGTTGTTTCACAGCTTGCTTTAGGTTTTTAGGTTGTCCTTAGGTCTTCGATGGGAAATCGAAGTTCAACTTGAGGAAAACAGGGGCCTCGTTCCTTACTTAGGGTTCCTTAGGTCAACGTCCCGACTGTATCCTCCCCCGATTTTGCCCTCGGCCTGGCTTCGTCTTGCTCCTCTCCTCCCGGCCGCCGCCAGGTCCCAGGACTCCACCGTGGGCGCGGCGCAGCGCGAGATGGCCGGCAGGCCGGCGGCGGAGAGCGAGGCGCCCCCCTGCCCGCCCCTCTCGCCCCCCCTCGTCGTCGTCGTCGTCGTCGTCGTCGTCGTCGTCGTCGTCGTCGTCGTCGTCGTCGTCGTCGTCCTCCTTCTCCTCCTCCTCCTCCTCCTCCTCCTCCTCCTCCTCCCTCTCCTTCTCCTCCTCTTCTCCTCTTCTCCTCTTCTCCTCTTCTCCTCCTCCTCCTCCTCCTCCTCCTCCTCCTCCTCCTCCTCCCCCGCCTCCGCCTCCTCCTCCCAAGAGGCTTCAGGATGTCTGGGCGTGCATGCGCGACAAGGGTTCGCAGCTGGGGCAGGACAGGCCAGACTTCGGAGGCTTCGCGCACGAGGTCGGGCTTCAGTCATGCCGTCGCGCGTGCCGCTAGCTTCGCACGAGGCCGACAGCAGGCTTCTGGGCGAGTGGCACGGGCAGGCGGCGGAGCAGTGCGGGAACATCGCGTTCACCGACGGCTCGGGGTTTGTCAGCAGCATGCCCGAGCCGAGGCGCTGCGGGTGGTCGCTGGTGCAGGTGGGGGCCAAAGGGGTCCCTGTGCGCGCGGCCTCCGGCGCGCTGCCTGGCCCGCTCCAGACCGTGGGGCGTGCGGAGCGGCACGCGCTCCTGCAGGCGGTGCAGCTCCTCGGGTCGCAGGCGGAGTTCGTCGCCACTGATCTGTTGGCGCTGTCGTGGGAGGCGGGCTCCTGGGGCGAGGAGCTCGAGCAGGCGCGGGCTGCGCACGCCACGGTGTGGAGGCGCCTGCGCCGCCAGCCGCGCCGCCCCAAGGTGTTCTGGATCCCAGCCCGCAAGGACGTGCAGGGCTACCTGGGGATGGGCCTCCACCCGATGCTCTACGCGGGTAGCGTGTGGGCGGACTGGTTCGCCAAACATGGGGCGATGCAGCACACTGTGTCTCAGGTCTACGTGGATTTCTACGGGACCGAGGTGCAGCACTACAAGAAGGTGACGGCCTACATTGGGTGGGCCATGCAGCTGTGCCTCCAGATCGGCGACTGGCAGCAGTCTGTGAAGGCGGTGCCGCTGCCACCTGCAGGTCCTGCTCCACGCGTGACGGTGATGGAGCACGTGGTGGTCTGCGTGGGTGGCCGACGGGGACTGCTATGCAATGAGTGCGGCAAGCGGTCTCGGGCGCGGTCGGGCGCGGCGCTGCAGCAGTTCTTCAGGGCGGCATGTGAGCCGTTGAGGCTGGCGCGCATTAAGGCTGGTGCCGAGATTCACCACTTCGGGGCCCAGGCCTGTGTGCTGTCGGAGGCGGGGGCTCTTGCGACCGCGGCGCTGCGAGAGGCTGGGGGCGACGGGGGTGACCCGGAGCTCGAGAGCGGCAACCCGTGGCACGGCGCCGAGGAGGGTTTGCTGGCCCACGAGGGCCATCGGCTGCGGCGTGCTGGGCCCAGTCTTCGGCGAGGTCTGCGTGGCATGGATGCAGACGCGTGCGGCTCGTGGGCTGCAGCGACCTTGCCAGGGCCCGCCGCGGAGCAGGGATCGCTACGCCCTCACCTAAGTCTCTAACCTGGATGCCAGACGGGACAGGCTGATGAGGTCGCTGGATCCCAAGGCAGGCAGGCCGTTTGGGGGTGCAGGCGGCCTTGATGTGGTGACCGCGAACGTGTCGACCGACAGCGAGTCTGGCGGCTGCTGCAGCGTGGTCGACGGGCCGCAGGCGCTGGGCGGCATCGCGGGGTCGGCGGGCGCTTCTGCGCGGCGTGGGGGCGAAGGCGTGCAGGAGGCGCTGGCTGGCGCTGGGCGCGCGTCGCCGCCGCCGCTGCCTCGGCCGTAGGCCTCGGTGCGCGCGTGCGAGGCTAGCAGGCAGCTGGCGGCGGCAGCCGCGCGCGTGGCAGCGGAGGCGCCTCGCGGCCTACCATGGCAGGCGCGCCTCGCGCAGCTGCGGCAGCGCATCGAGGAGCGCGAGGCCAGCTGTGGCGGCCAATGGTCAAGGCCAGACCCGAGCGCCAGGAGCTGGATGGAGCGACGCACGGAGCTGCTCGCAAGAGTGCAGGTGCGGTGCGAGGAGCTCCAGCAGGAGGGCAGGCCGAGGCCCTGGCCTGCGGCGCGCATCGCCGTCGAGAGCCGCAGTCCCACCTTGATGGTGGCCGAGCGGCAGCCCAGGGAGCCGCTGCCGCGGGCCCCCCCCCCAGGCCCACTGCCACGGCACGGAGGCTCGCGAGGTGGGCCCGCTGGCGGATCGAGGCCGCCCACTTGTGCTTTCGTTTTGTTGTTCGTTGTGTTCTTCGTTTGGCTCGAACCGTTTCCCTGCACCTCCCTGCCAAAACGAAAAACAGAACACAGCCGAAGTCAAGCAGACCAGCGTTTAGGTCCAGCCCCGGTCCCCAGGAGACCTGAGAAGAGGCTCTCGCGAGGCCGCCGCCCGCAGCCTCCGAGGAGCCCCCCGAAAGGGAGCCCGCCACAGACGCGGAGGAGGAGGAGGAGGAACGCGTATATAGATCAGCTACAGCTGCGCGCCGCGGGCACGACGGGAAGCGGCGCGGCCAACGCACACGACGGCGGAGGCCTCACGCAGATCCTCCTCGTTGGTCGGGGGCGGCAAAGAGGGGGGTGATGACTAGGGGGGGTCGATATCATGGCGGGGGCCATGATATCTCCCCAGATTTCATGGCGCCTCTCCTTATTTCATTACATCCCTGGCCCCCCCGCTGGGCCGCGCACATGCCGCTGGTCATGATTTGCACCCCCCCCTCTTGGCCGCTCCCGACCAGGGGGTCGGCGGGGTGGCGTGTGAGGCTCCCGGAGCAAGCAGCGGGCGCGGGGGTGGCGGCGTGGAGGCGAGCCCCGCTCTGGGGTTCGAGGGGCTGCCGCGGGTGCGCTGCGGCTCCGCTTGCCTTGCGGCCTCGCCTGCCCAGTCCCGGGGGGAGCCCAGACTCGGATCGGTACGTCGGATCTCAGAGCGTGAATTACCTACCCCGCTTTCGCTTCCAGACAAAACCAAGTCATGCCACGCGCCTCCTCGTCAAGCGGCCTGACCAGTACAGGCCGTAGTTTGGCATCGCTTGGTATCTCTTGGGAGCGAGGGTGGTCAAAAGCGAGGTCGGTTTGTTTGCCCCCTAGGATCGGCGATCTGAATGAATCGGATCGGCGGAGATCCGCGGCCGAGTCGGGAGAGGTCGGATCGGTGGAAGTCGGCAGGCTGGTATGCCTCCAGCAGCGGATCGGGGTCCACATCGGGACCCGAGGTCGAGCCGAAGCGGAGCAAGAGGCCGCTGAAGCCGAGTCGAATCGAATCTGAGGGATCGGAACGAGCCCCGGGGTGCTGGGCAAAACTCCTCGGGCGCCACGCTGCTCGGAGCGGAGCAGGCACCGAGCGTGGGAGGCGCCCTTCTCTTGCAGCCAGCGCCGAGCCTTTGGCAGCGAGGAGGGGCGAGGGAAGGACGACGGGCAGGGCGAGGCATTGACAGTGTAGCTTCGCCCCCCTCCCCTCGGGCCTCTCTTTTGGCCGCTCTTGAGGTCCTCTTGGGAGCCTTTCTCTGGCCGCCTCGGGGCCCTCTTTGGGCCGTTTCGGGACCACCTTTGTGCCGTCAAGAGGTCCTCTCTCGGAGGCTTCTCGGACCGTCGGCCAGAAGCGTGTTCAAAGGGTCCCTGTTGGGTCGCGTTTGAGGCCTCGCGGAGGCCTCTCTTTTGGCCGCTCTTGAGGTCCTCTTGGGAGTTTTTCTCTGGCCGTCTCGGGCCCCTCGTTGGGCCGTTTCGGGACCCTCTGTGTGCCGTCAAGATCGGCGCCCCCCCAACATACTTATATACTATGTGTGCGTCTCCCTCCCACGGGCGACGCGCGCACCGAGAAATCTTATAGTATATGCGTCGTGGCCGGCGCTTTCTGGCCACACCGCTCGGGAAACGATCTATTACAAGGGTATACTATATGTTCGGATTGGACGCGCGCCTCCAAGGAGGACCTATAGTACTAGTATGTCTTTGTGCGTCCCATCAGGAGGCCCTCTCGGAGGCTTCTCGGGCCGTCAGCCAGAACCGTGTTCAAAAGGGTCCCTGTTGGGCCGCGTTCGAGGCCTCTTGGAGGCTTCGCAGCATTCACGATGCAACACGCAGGCTGCACCGCACACATCTTGCGCCGCATACCTCGAATGTCGAGAGCGCAAGAACCCACTATTTTGGCAACCGTGCCGTCGAGTACTTCAGTCAAATCCCCCTGGCGCAAGGCAAGCGCGAATATTATACGCACTCTCGTTTTCAGGCCGCTTGCACGGACAGTTTTACCATTCAGTGGCGATTCGAACTCGTTTTTCAATTCCTTGACATTGATCTGACCGTGTTGGCCAGCTCATACCTGGCAGTTTTCTGTATTCATTCCAGTCTCGATTATTCTGTTGTCGGCAGAAGTGTTCTGTGTTCTACGCTTCGAGCTTCGGATTCAAACCCGAAGCGGGTGGTCGTCGTAATCCGAGGCGGGGGCTCTTGCGAACAGCCCACTGCGACAGCATCAAGCTTGCCTGCCATCATCGAGATCGTTGCGTGCTGCCCCAACTCCTCTGTCCAATGCGTGCGCGCATTCATGCCACCTGGGCGACGCAACAAAAACGGGGTCGACTGCGCCGACATCGGCGCGTAAGCTGCCCGCGTAGGGTCGCGCGTGAGCGCCCTCGCTTCGAATGCAGTGTGGCGCGCGGGCGGCCCGCGTAAGCCACCGCGCAAGGTCGCCATGCCATCTCGCGCAAGACCCGTTGCTTTTCGCCGCCCACTTGTCTTCCCATGCATCCGCAATGACTGTACGGTGCCGTTTTAATACATGCTCCGCGTGCGGATCATTATTAAACATGCAGGGATTTAGCATTTAAGACAAAGATGAGTTCATGCATGCACTTACTCATACATTAATCATGTATTAAACATTTTTTTGTTATTAGAAATCCCATGTATTAAAACTGCCCTGTACCCTCCCCTTCCCTTCGCTCCCCTGCCTGCCCCTGCGTGGCCCACGCCAGGCAGCTCGTGGAGGCCAGAGGCAGAGCGCGACAGACGACAGAAGCGCGACGTAGAAGCGCTAGAGGCACGAGTGTCCAGCGCAGGAGAAATAGAAGCATTGTGAGCGCAGCATACTCCAGGAGAGGGTCAAAACACACAGACACAATGAATCGTCGACTTTCGAGAACATATGGGAAGATATGGGAAGTGGGGGGGAAGACGAACACCCATGAATTCTGGACAAAAGATGGGGCATCCAGGAATATGTATCGATGTATTTCGGTGTCCCTGGGCCCCTTCAGTGACAGCTATCAGGGCCACAAGGAAGTGGTCAGCGGGCCACCGGGCCGCCCACGAGAGCTCCGCGGTTCGCACGGGTGGGAGAGGGCATGGGTTGAGTCGGGCATGTCCCTCTACAAGAGCAGTATTCAAAACTGGTGAGAAATTAGTCGGGGGACGATTTTGGGACCATCTTCGATTTTTTTGTTTCTCCATTTTTCGTTCCAAATCCGCCTGTAGGAGGACTCGCCCTACCTGAGGCATGGGGACGGGGGCAGGAGAGGGCAGGCGCAGGGAGGGTCGACGAATCCCAGCGCCCATCTCGATCCGACCGATCCGCTTCGATGCCGATGTTGGCCGGCTCGACCCGCCTCGATTGTGATCGTTCTCTTCTTCCTTGTCTTGCCGATCGGCGCGGGCCCTCGACCCCCCCCTCCCCCTCCCCCCCGCTTGGGCGCCTGCTTCGAGCAGGTGGAGCCTCCCCCCATGGGATGCACTGCTGCAAGCAGTCGTGCTGAGCAGAGGTCCGAGGCAGCACCCCCCCCCCCCCCCCCGTTCGCCCACTGTCGAAACGCCCTCCTCCTCCTCCTCCTCCTCCTCCTCCTCCCCCTCCTCCTCCTCCTCCCCCTCCTACTCCTCCTCCTCCTCCTCATTCCGATGCCCCGTCGCTCCGATGCTGCCCGATGCCCGCGTGGCGCTGTTCTGCATCCCGGCGCGGCCGCTCCGGCTCGACGTGGTGGCCGAACTATTACCACCCACACCGAAAATCTAGGGTCACCTTCCCCCTGTGGAGGCAGCCCCCTGTCTTGGTGTTGGTGCCAATTTCCAGGCCTCCGACTTTGTTCCCCTCCTCGAGCCCCCACCTCTTAAGCGCCGCTGCGGGCCGGGGCCGCGGCGCCTGCGCCGCAGGACAACGAGGGCGGCGAGTTCGACGACTGGGACCTGGTGCCGGAGCAGCCGGACAGCCTGCTCGGCGTCTTCCGCGGGGGGGGGGGCAGGGATTTTTTTTGTTGCAGTGCCTCGTTCGCTGGAGCCGCGTCTTCCTGGTTACATTCGCATGCGCGCACGAGTGTCGGCCTAGTTCGACGACTGGTACCTGGTGCCAGAGCAGCCAGACAGCCCGCTCGGCGTCGTCAGCGGGGATGGCGGAGTTTTTTTCCAGTGCCGCGTTTTCTTGAGGCTCACATTCGCGCACGAGTGTCGGCCTGAAACGGGTAAGCGCAAGCGAGGATGCATCGAGTGTGATTGTGCCGATGACGATTGAAGAGGAGTGTGTGTGTGTGTGTGTGTGTGTGCGTGAGTGTGTGTGTGTGTGTGTGTGTGTGCGTGAGTGTGTGTGTGTGTGTGTGTGCGTGAGAGTCTGTGTGTGTGTGTGTGTGTGTGTGCGTGAGTGTGTGTGTGTGTGTGTGCCAAGTGTGACCGTACCATGCGTGGCTGTGCGGTGCCTGCACGGCGGCTGGCCGCGGCAAGTGCTGCTCCGAAGGTGTCACGGCGCCAACATGGCAGAGCGGAGTTCGTTTGGAAAACGACAGGATGGGCGCGGAGTGCCCTGGAGAATTTCGTTCCGGATCTCGAGGTGATTTTCGTGCAGATTTTTCCGGCTAGGAATGAAGACAACAAACGATCTCACGCGAAACTCATTCCGTTTTTATCATTCGCCGCTTCTGTTTTTTTTTTTTTTGCATGGGCAGACATCCACGCAAGAGTCCGCTGCAGCACGTTTGCGAGGTCGGTGCAGTGCCCCTGGCGCTCCAGGGGCCGATAGCCCTGGGAGCCAGAAAACGAAGACACCGATCCATGACCCGTTGCCCTCAGGACCTCTGTGCATCTGCTTGCAGCGCGGAGGTTGAGTTCAGCAGCGGCGTAGGTAGATCCGCATCCGCGGCCTAAGTTGGCCCACTCCCACTTAGATCCCTTCGTGCAATTCCGCCCAATTGGGCTCAATCTGGCTGAGTGGACTTCAATCTTGGGCTTCCTCTGGGCTCTCCCCCCTGTCTCCCCAGCGCCCCAGCGGGCGCACATTTCTCCATCCGCAAATCAAGAGCTTGTCTTCGAGGTATGCCGCGCTGCGAGACACGCAGCGCCGCGTGGTGATCGTCTTCTTATTTAATCGCTTCGCTCATTCCGCCGGCCCTGGAGCCCTCTTTAGGGCCTCTTGGGGGCCTCTTGGGGACCTCTTGGGAGTCTCTTGGGGCTCCTTGGCGGCGTCTTGGCGGCGAATTCCCTGTTGTTCTACAGATCGGCGGGGGCCCTCGCCCCCCCCCCTCCCCTCACAGGATCGAGAGAAGGACGTGCACTTGCATGAGTCCACGTTGGTTTCGAGAGTCTGCGTTGCGCGAATTGTCGCGCGGAGGGTCTCGCGGATCGAGGGGCCGTGTTTATGTATACACGGTTGGGCGCGTACGTCCTTTGTGGGCTCCCTACCCTCTCCCCCCCCCACAGAATGGAGTAGATCTTGGCTGTTTTTGACGCCTGTTTCGAGCAGGTGGAGTCCCTCCCCCACAGGGCGCACTGCTGCAGGCAGTCGCATTCAGCAGAGGTCCCGAGCCAGACCCCCCCCCCTCCCCCCCCACTCCCCCCCCCCCCCCACTCTCCCCCCCCCTTCCGCCCAATGTCGAAACGCCGAATAAGAAAACGCTCAGAGAGGGCCGACAGGGAAGGCTCAGAAAACTTCGCAGAAGGTCAGGAAAGGCTTAGAAAACTTCTCGGAAGGCCGGGCAATTTCCGAGCCTTCTGAGAAGGCCCGCCCCTTCTCACTCCCCCCCCCCCAGGGCGCGCCGCCTAAAAGCGCAACGCCGTGAACCAAGCCCTCACGACCGGAGCCCGCGACGGGAGGCTTCGGCCACACCTCCCCCCGTGGCATCTCTCTCGAGGCGGATCGAGCCGTGGAGGTCGCGTGGGCCCGGCACGCCGTCCCGCGCCGCGCCGCGATGCCGCGCTGCGAGAGGCGCCGCGCCGCGAACAGAAACCCCACGACCGGAGCCCGCGGCGGGAGGCCCCCGGCCGCCACACGTTGCGAAGCGGTTGATCCATAGCCACCGCTTGAGAGATCGATCATCGGGGACCACGACAGGCGGCGGATATGGATATATACTCGGGTCCGTGGGGCAATCACGTGTTCGTATCCGCCGCTCGCTGGGGTCACAGGACGTCGATCCCACACGCGGTGGATACAGATTATGTCCGCGGCCTCTCTCTCGGGGCGGATCGAGCCGTGACTGGTCGTGCGCGGGCCCGGCATGCCCGCGAGGGCGGGGCGGCCGCGCGCCCGCCGGTGCGCTCTTCTCTCCGCACGGGCGCTCGGGCGCCAAGGGGATGAGCCCCATAGCCACCTGCACCCGGGCCCGTTTCGATGCCTCCTCCTCCTCCTCCTCCTCCTCCTCCTCCTCCTCCTCCTACTCCTCCTCCCCCCCCACCCCCTCCTCCTCCATTTCCTCCTCCATTTCCTCCTCCTCTTCCTCCTCCTCCGCCTCCTCCTCCTCCTCCTCCTCCTCCTCCTCCTCCTCCTCCTCCTCCTCCTCCTCCTCCTCCTCCTCCTCCTCCTCCTCCTCCTCCTCCTCCTCTCCTCTCTCCTCCTCCTCCTCCTCCTCCTCCTCCTCCTCCTCCTCCCTCCTCCTCCTCCTCCTCCTCCTCCTCCTCCTCCTCCTCCTCCTCACCGTCTGGGACTTCTCGACCCGATGCGATCTCGATTGCGCACAGCGCTCGGACGCCGAGGCGTGAACCCAGCCGCCTACACTTCCTCGGGAGCTGGAGCGTATACTCTGGATGTGGTAATCATCAAGGGGGGGTGAGTCGCCTTCCGACTGAGCTTGCCCAATCCCGCCCCCCCCATCTTCTTCCCCCTCCTCATCCTCCTCCTCTTTCTCCAAACCTCCCTACACCCGTTCCGACAGCACATGCCCAATCCCCCCAGCGGAATCAGGGGGGAGGGCGCTTTTTGTTCCATTCAGGGCTCGATTCGATTCGAATTCGATGGATTCCGATTTCGATTCGATCGGATTTCGGATTCCGGTTTGGGCTCATTTCTGGCGATTCGATTTTTTTTCCGATTTTGCCACCTATCCGATTCATTTCGATCGCGGATCCGATTTATCGATTTGATTCTGGGCTCTCTTGCTTATACTTCCTCGGAAACTGGAGCATAGACGTCACCAGTGGCGGGCTGTTTTTCCATCCCAGGGCTTTGAGGGTCGGGGACGACGTCGGGGTGGTATGGTGTGTATGCTTTTTTTCCCGTGCTCCTGGGCGAAGTAACGGAAAGTGCATACACCAGGGTCCCGTATGCACCAGGATCCGCTTTCCTGCGCAAATTTCAGTACAGGGCCGGAAAAAGCGTCGGTCTATAGAGTTCGGTTCCCTATTTCCCGTTTGGATCCAGCGAGGCGTCTCGACGTGGAACTTGATCTGCTCGGCGCGGACGGCGCCTATGAAAAGCCGATGCATCGCCGATGCATCGCCGATGCATCGGCGATGCGTTGGCGATGCGTTGGCGATGCGTTGGCGGTGCGGCGCGAGCCTTCGAGCCGTCGGGGAAGCCCCCCATGCAGCACCGAGTCCTGGACGCGTCCCCGAGCTCGTGCTGACCAGGATCTCTCCGAGAGTCCGGCCGTGACGGCCCGTGGCGTCCGGGGCAGGCCGAGAAGGCCGGGAGACGTCTGTGGGTAAAAACACAAAAACACAAACAACACAAAAGCACACACACAACAATAACAATAATCAAAACACAAAACAGCAAAACAACACAAACACACACACACACACCAAAAAACACACACAAAACAACACACACACACACTGTGTGTGTGTGATTTGTTGTTGTCGTTGTTGTTGTTGTTGTGGTTGTTGTTGTTGTTGTTGTTGTTGTTGTGGTGGTTGTTGTGGTGGTTGTTGTTGGTGTTGTTGATGTTGTTGTTATTGTTGTTGTTATTGTTGTGGTTGTTGTTGTTGTCGTTGTTGCGGTTGTTGTTGTTGTTGTCGTTGATGTTGTTGTTGTTGTTGTTGTTGTTGTTGTTGTTGTTGTTGTTGTTGTTGTTGTTGTTGTTGTTGTTGTGGTTGTGGTTGCTGTTGTTGTTGTTGTTGTTGTTGTTGTTGTTGTTGTTGTTGTTGTTGTTGTTGTGGTGGTTGTTGTTGTTGGTGTTGTTGATGTTGTTGTTGTTATTGTTGTGGTTGTTGTTGTTGTCGTTGTTGCGGTTGTTGTTGTTGTTGTTGTTGTTGTTGTTGTTGTTGTTGTTGTTGTGGTTGTTGTTGTTGTGTTTTTTTGTTTGTGTGTTTTTTTGTTTCCCATCCGGCCGCATGCGCGTGCACACCTTTTCGGCGCACGACCGCTCCGTGCCCTAGAGTTCTGGTGTCCCGACTGTCCCCGTGTGCGGGCCCCCTTCTCTCGACCACACAGTGGAGACCCATGCAAAGAAACGCCCTGCTCGCCTCCAGGGGGCCCTGGGTCTCTTGGGTTTCGGTGGTTTTGCTAGCGAAAGCGTGACGTTCCCACAACAAGAACCCATGGACGTCTTGGGGTCTCAGGGTTGGGTTTCCTGAGGAAGATCTCTTGAGGACGGGCTTCCACTGTATTTTCGTCCCGCATGGCTCGTTGACGGTCTCGGAGCCCGACGGGGGGCTCTTCGGACGCCGAAGGCGGCAGACAACTCGGGAGACGAGACGCTGGAGGCCTGGGCCCTGAGACTACAGCTCGTTGACCGTCTCGGAGCCCGAAGGGGGGGGGCCCTTCGGACGCCGAGGGCTGAGTGCAACTCGGACGGCGAGACGCCGGGGGCCTGGGCCCCCCGAGCCGATCCTGGACCTCTCCAGCGGTGCATCCTGGCGCGCCTCCACCGGGCGGGCCCGGCGGGGGGCCGCGAGGGCGCCCCGGAAGGTCCCAGCCGGCGCCCAGACGCCCAGAAGCCTCGATCCTCGAAGCTCGGTCCAAGGGCGTCGCCGTCGTCGTCGTCGTCGCCGTCGCCGCCGTCGCCGCCGCCGCCGCCGTCGCCGTCGCCGCCGTCGCCGTCGTCGGCGCCGTCGTCCTCGTCGTCGTCGTCGTCGTCGTCGTCGCCGTCGTCGCCGTCGTCGTCGCCGTCGTCGTCGTCGTCGTCGTCGTCGTCGTCGTCGGCGCCGTCGGCGTCGTCGTCGTCATCGTCGTCGTCGTCGTCGTCGTCGTCGTCGCCGGCGCTTGCGCCGCGCTGCAGGACCGCCTGCTGGAGCGCATGGTCAACGTGCCCTCGCACGGCGAGAGCGGCGGCCGCACGAGGCCGCCGCCCCGCCCCCCGCGGTGGGCGGGCGGGGAGGGCCAAGGGAGGGACGCGGGCGCGATGACGAGATGACGATGCGGCGACGTTGCGATCCCAGGCATGATCGCGTCATTAAGAAAAATCAGATCGGAGGTTTCGGCCTCCATAGGCTTTCGCCGGGCCCCGGGGCCGTCGAGGAACGGCTCAGGATGAGAACCCGGTCCCGGGGAAAGGGTCGGCGATGTTGCTCGAAGAAGAAGAAGCGACACAAACATAAATTTCTGGCGCTCCGCGCGGATTTCTTAGATCCGCGCTGGGCCCCCCAGCGGCGCCTCCGGCGCCGCCCCTGGTGCGCTCCGTGCGCCAGGGAGGGGGGCCCAGCGCAGATCCAAGACATCCGCGTGGAGCGCGACACGTTTGTGTTCGTGCCGTTTTTTCCACTTCTGGGTGCGACACGACGACGACACCGGGGCCTCCCAGATGGGCTTCTCTCCGTCTTCGGCCTCTGGGGGTCCTCACCGGGCACTCGCGTAGCGAGAAAGAATTGCGATCTCTCCAGCTTCGGCCTCCAGGGGCTCCCGCCAGGCCTCGGGGCCGTCGGGAAGCGACCTTTTGGGCGAGAGGCCAGTCCCCAGGGGAGGGGCCCGTACTGGGATGGGTGCGGGGGTTGCTGCGGGGATAGGGGGGTTACTCCAGATTTCGTAATAAAGGGAGGGGGGTCTAATTTCGGGGGGGGGTCTCTTCCAGGCTATCTTGGAGGGCCTGGGGGGTCTGGGGACGATGTTTTGGAGGGTTCTCCCACGGGGGAGGTCTGAAATGGCTTGTCTTGGAGGGTCCAGACCCTCTCCCTTTTATTACGAAATCTGGAGTATCAGTGGACGCCAAAGGGGTTGTACCTGGCCAAACCTAGCTTATAAGTGGGTTGCTAATGTCCCAGGTGGCTTGGGGGGATAGCGATCCAGGCGAAGCGGGCTCCGCCTACTCAGCGGAGTTGTCGAATCCCCCTGAGCCACTTAGGGCATGTGTAACTCACTTATACGCTAGGTTAGGCCAGGTATAACCCCTTTGGCGTCCACTGATAGCCCCCCTATCCCCTTAGCAACCCCACGCCCATCCCAGTACCTCTGAGGGTCCACTCCAGGCCTCCCGGGGTCCGAGCAGAAGGGGTCGGAGGATCGCGCCGCAGCGCCAAGGCCTCCGCGGTGCGGCCCGACGCGGAGCCCGATCTTCTGCACGCCGACGGCGCCGATGCGTCGCCGACGTCGCCAGTGCATCGCCAATGCATCGCCGATGCATCGCCGATGCATCGGCGATGCGGCGCGATCCTCCGAGCCCATCTGCTCGCACCCCAGCTAGGAGGCCTCTGACGACGGAGCGAACGAGGGCGCGACGCTGCAAATCAGCTCGTCGGTCAGATCAGTGAGGGCGGCGGGGGGACGCGGAACCTTTCAGAAGGCACGTGGCGTTTTTCGAAGAAGAAAAATCACAGAGACATAATTTTCGGAGGTCCGCGCGGGTTTCTCGGATCCGCGCCAGACCCCCCCTCCTTGGCACGCGGAGCGCGCCAGGGGCGGCGCCAGGGGCGCCGCCGCGGGGGGCCCAGCGCGGATCCCAGAAATCCGCGCGGAGCACCAACAGTTTCTGTTTACGGAGTTTTTTCTCCTTAGAATTTTGGAAGGCTGCCGAAAGTCTTCGGAGGTTTTCGGGGCCCAGGGTGGTCCTCCTCGGCCGCGGCGCCTCCTCGTCGAGAGTGCCAAGAAGGGGTGGACGTCAGCGGGGGTCAGCACCAGCGAGGGCGCGAAGGCCCTCGCGACCCCTCCGGGTCAACGATAGGGGGGATGTGCATAGGCTAGGGTTAAGTCGGGCCTGTCCTTCTACACGAGGAATTTTCAAAAACAGTTAAATGATCGTATGGGGACGAGTTTCCTATTCTTTTCGACTATTTTTGGGTATTTGTTGATTGTTGCCCCGCCCAAAACATTCGCCTGTAGGAGGACATGCCCGACCTAAGCATAGGGGGGATCTGCATCGACCCCCAGTCGCCCATGGATCGCCGACAGGTGCACGAGGGCCCCAGCCTGCCCAGGACCGCGCGGGTGTGCACGATCGGGGGCCCATCTCGCCGGTCCATCGGCGATGCATCGCCGATTCCAGGCCGGTGTGTCCCCCCCCGCAGTCAACCCGCACAGAAGGACGGGCAACATTCCCAAGGGTAGCCTTGCGTCCGTGCCTCCTCGGCCCATCCTTCGCCGCTCTCGTTGGCCGCGCCCCGCTCGAGGAGCTTCGGCACGGGCGCGTCCGAGGCCCTTGCGCATCCTCATAAATCGCGCATCCTTGCGATACGGGCCGACGGAGTGGCACTGCAATGGCAAGCTTCTCATGACAAGGAATACCTCTTGGAGGCCGTGTTGCAATGAGATGAACATGGGATGAGTTACTCAGCATGGGCTCCGAAGAAAGGCAAAAAAGGAAGGAAGGATGAAAGAACGCCCGGCGCCCCGGCGGGCGCACAGCAAGAGCACCCTGCAGAAGTTGACCGCCGTGTCCAGCTACACCGCGGAGCACACCGCCAGGCGCCAGCCAACCCTCTTGCCAGCTACGCGAGAGCAGCGGCTCTGTGCGATCGTCGCCGCCGCCGCCGCCGCCGCCGCCGCCGCCGCCGTCGTCGTCGTCGTCGTCGTCGTCGTCGTCGTCGTCGTCGTCGTCGTCGTGGTGCCTGTTTTCGCGCTCCTGTTTACCTGTTTGCTTCGTGCCAGTTTCTTGCGCTCCGGGTTCCCCGCCGCGGAGCGCCTTCATTGAAGAACCCAGAACAACTGTGCTGTTCGACGAGACGGGATCTGTGCCCGTTTGGAGTTTTGTGCTTGGTTGTCCCTTCTCTGCTCTTGGTCTCTGCCATTTGGTTCGGGAACTCCTGCTGGCGTTCGTGTCAGGGAAGTACAACAGCAACCAAACATGGAACAATGTTTATTGGTTTTCTTTGTTTCCGTTTGCTGGTTCCGGTTCCCGCGACCCCAGCCGGCACGACGCCGTTTTCCTCCGCTGTTTCCTCCACCATGCACCTGGACGACGCGTGGCCCCCTGTACTCACAAACACAGGAGCTGCACCGACTAGGTGTCCCTAGACCGGCCATGTGCTGTCCACCCAGACAGCGCGTGGCCCCCCACGGCCTTCGGCCACAGTTTTGACACAGGTAGCTGCACTGGTCAGGTGCCCCTAGTCAGACCGGCCCTGCGCTGTCCACCCAGACAGCGCGTGACCTCCGCGGCCGCCGCAGGGGCCACCTGCCGGGCAGCTGCAGCGCTGGCGCTGGGCCGCCTGGCGCCGACGCTCCGCCTGTTGGGGCCTCTCCGCGGGCGGGGCGCTCCTCCCGCCTGTCCCCCCCTCCCCTTCCCTGCGCCTGCTGCCTCCCTCCCTCCGCGCGCCGCCATGGCGCCGACGCTGCAGCCGCGGCTGGCAGCGACCCCTTCGGGATTTGGTGCTCCTGGGCCAGGCGCTTCGCCGCAGGAAGCCTAGACTGCTGTCTGTCACGTGCAGCACCTCTCCGACCCTCCTCGGCGGCTCCGTCGCGTGATCCTCCCTGACATCAGGAGGGGAAAAAACACACAGACACAATTAATCGTCGAGTCACAGGAAAATATGGGAAAATATGGGAAGTGGGGGGGAAGACAGAAACCCAGAAAACATAGGAAAATATTGGGAATCCTGTTATTTGTGTATTTATTTGTGTGTTCCAGGGCCTTTTCATGACAGTACTTCGTCGGCCCACACCTGGACGGCTCTACTGCGCGTGTCCTTGCCTTCCGCAATCTGGGCCTCGTCGTCGCCCGCGGGGTGCCCCGACGCTGCGGCCGAGGCTGCCGAGGCCGCATGCGCCGGCGCACTCGGGTCGGACTGCTTCCGCCTCGGAGTGCCCCCTCCCTTCTCCTCCTCCTCCTCCTCCTCCTCCTTCTCCTCCTCCTCCTCCTCCTCCTCCTCCTCCTCCTCCTCCTCCCCCCTCCTCCTCCTCCTCCTCCTCCTCCTCCTCCGCCTCCTCCTCCTCCTCCTCCTCCTCCTCCTCCTCTGCGGCCGCCCCGCCTGTCTCAGCCTCCCCTCCCGCACGCGGGGCACTTCGCTCTTCGGTGCCCCCGTGTAGCTCCCCCGCTGGTGCATCAGTTCCGCCTCGCCGCCGAGCAAGATGTGCTTGTTTGTTTGTTTGTTTGTTTGTTTGCTTGCTTGTTTGTTTGTTCGTTCGTTCGTTTGTTGGTTTGCTCTTGGAGGAGGAGGATGAGGAGGAGGAGGAGGAGGAGGAGGAGGAGGAGGAGGAGGAGGAGGAGGAGGAGGAGGAGGGAGGAAACTTGTGCCTCCCGCGTTGCGTGCGTGCCAACACGAATGTACATCGTGCTGTACGGTTCGCCTGTCGACCCGACCGAACTCGGAGAGTAGGCGTACCCCTGGGGCCTTTTGGGCCCATCCTAGCTATACCTACCCTCGGGCTGACCCATCGGGCCTGCCCCAGGGCCCCTGGCCTCTGGGCCTACCCTAGGCCGTCTCCCCGGGCCCACCCCCAGGCCCATGCCGGGGACCCACCCGCAGGCCTGCCCGAGGCCTGCCCGCAGGGCGTGCCCGTAGGCCTGCCCTAGGCCTACCCGGAAGGTTTAACCGTAGGCCTACCCTGGGCCTGCTTCCAGGACCGACTCCTAGGCCTATACCAGGGCCTACCCTAGGCCTACCCTAGGCCAACCCCTGGGACCCTAAGGCAGGGTTTCCCGAGGCTGGCCTAGGGCCTAGGGTCGGTCCTGCTCTCGGCTACCCTGGGGCCTGGGGTAGGGCCTAGGGTAGCCTAGGCCCTCCGAGTTCGATCCTGTATAGAGGAGGGAGTCTCGATCGCGTCGACTATCTCTAAGTTGTTCAATCGCTGCTGTGCTGCCCACGCAGCGTGTTGCGCATAGTAGTAGTCCGTTGCTTCATCGGTGCGCCTCTCGTGTGTTTCCTTCCAGTTCCTCCAGTCCGCCTCCTTCTGCTAATAGATCTGAATATCGTGTAGGTGCGCCTCATGATACTCCGCGGTGCCCATGCCCGCGCGTTGGAGTACGACTTGTAGTTGCCTCTTAGTTCGTAGGGCGTCATGCCGCGCTCGCTGCTCGTGCGTGCTCATGTCGGTTCGCAACTGTTGGGGGTATTGCTCGTGGCGTTGGGCCTATTCAGCATCTCTTCTTCCGACCAAACGTTCAATGTCGCTGGCTCTTTGCTGGTACTCCTCGCAGAAGCTGCCTCCCGTCGCCTCCATGTGGATTTCTTTGTCATATATCTCAGCTTGGGCATGTCGACGCCTGTCCTCATCATCTCCCCATCTCTCGTAAAGCGTGCTCGTTGCGGTCATCGAGCCGTTGCGCTTGGCTGCTGGCAATCTGCTGCTCGGCCTCGTTGGTCATGCGAAAGTATGCTTGCCCTTCCTCGGCCACTTGTTCTGCCTCTCGCAGCTGCTGTTGTATGTTCGCGCCGTCGTTTTTGCTCTCGATGAGCTTTTGCTGCGCGCTCCTGAGCTCGTTTTGCAGTGCACCTGTCTCGGCGTGGCCGCGACGTCTTGGAGCGTCCCTTGCGGTAGCCCTCGTCGCCTTGAGCTCCTCCTCCGTCACTTCTGTTCAGGGCAGTCGTGTTCTTGTTTTGCAGGAACTCGGGGTGGGTGGCCGCTTCTTCGTTCGCCAGTCTGGCGTTGCCGATCTCGTTTTTCAGCTCGTTCTGATAGTGGCCGGCTCGTGCTGCTTCCGTATGTCAGGAGGGGAAACACACACACAGACACAGTTAGTCGTCGACCCCCAGGAAAATATGGGAAGTGTGGGGGGGGAAGACGACAACCCCAATAATTGAAATTATGGGGAATCCTGGGACTTGTGTGTCTATTTCTTTGTGTGTCCCTGGGCCCCTTCATTGTGCTGTCTTTCACCTTGCTCCTCTGCGCTCCCTTCTGCCGCACGGAGAGTGGCGTTTTTGGCGGACGTGGCTCTCGTTCTTGGCGCCGCTCTCGCGTTCTTTTCGATGTCGTGGGCCGTTCTCGTTGGCTGTCCTCTCTCGGTCTTTTCAGTAGTGTGCTGGCGTCCTGGTCGCCGCTCGTCGCCCTGGCCCTCCGGTTTGCCCTCTGGGGCGTGGGCGCCCTCATCCGTGGTGTGTCCCTCCTTGTGGCCTTTCGGCTCCGTCGCCTGCAGCACCTGTGTCACGGTAGACGTCGTCCCTGACCGTGCTGATGCCACAGAGTGGAGGATGCTGAGCTCGTCGATCTCGGTCTCCGGCTCGTTGATGTGCTTCTTTATCTCGTTTTGGTGCGCATGGTCTGCTTCTTGTTGTCTATTTCTCTGGCCTGTTAGGCTGTGGGCATGCTGCTGAGGATCATGGCTTCGATGGGACAATTTGGGCGACTGCATCTGTAGTAGGTAGACCTGCAAGGCTGTTTGTCATCATGGCTGAGGCTGACCGCCTGGGGTCGATGAGATTGATCTTCTTCCAGTCGTCTCTTAGCTTGGGTCGTTTGGTGATGACTCCCAGTCAAGCCTTCGGACGGCATAGACCTTGCGTACCAGCATAGCGTCGTTGATGATGTTCGTGATTTGGTCGTTGTAGAGTCCTGGGCGGCATCCCTTCGTTTCTCTTTGGGCGTGTTGTCCTACTCGGGTCGTGTCTTGCTCTTCCCCTCGCCCTTGTTGTTCTAGTTCTTGCCTTTCTAGTTGCGGTTGTGGCTCGGTGTCGTCGTCGTCGTCGTCGTCGTCGTCGTCGTCGTCGTCGTCGTCGTCGTCGTCGTCGTCGTCGTAAGGTCTGGGGAGGCTTCTCTTTCCTTGGCCTGTGCTGCTCTTGCCGTTGCAGCCCTCGTTCCACGAGGTGCCGGGGTGGTCGTTGGGCCCACTGCTCCGTCCTCTTGTGCTGTTCCAGTCGCCGGGGGCAGAGGGCGTGGTGTCTCGGTCCTCTGCTTTGGAGGTGCGGCTCGCGGTTGATCTCCGGGGTGGTTGCGCAGTCTCCGAGCTGCTCGCGGCTGATCCCCACGGTGCTGCCACTACGGGAACTCGAGGTGGGTGTCGCGGCGGCTGTTGTGCGTTGTGCGTGCGCCTGGAGTAGACATCTCGTGCTCTGCTGTAAGCAGCCGCAGTAGAGGCAGAGCGTCTCGGCCCCCCTGCGGGGCGGGGCAAGTGGGGGCGGGATCGGGTGATCGCGGCTGCATCCTCATCTTCTTCCTCCTCCATCCCCTCCTCATAAGTCACTCCTCCCTGTCGCACCCCGAGGCTGGTCGAAAGGGCGGGCCAGGCGTTTCGCCTGAGATTTCCTCACCATTTTTGACTGATGCTTGAACATTGGCAACAGTTTCACAGTTGGAGGGTGGGTGGTTTTCATAGCGCCGCGCACATTCGTGTTAAACATTCGCAAGAGTTTCGCGGATTGAGGGTGGGCCGATTTCAAAATGTGGTTCTGGCTTTAGTAGCGCCGCGCGCATATGTTTTAAACCATTGCAAGAAAAACATTGCAAGAGTTTCACGGATTGAGGGCGGGCCGTGTTCAAGATGTGGCTCTCGCTTCAGCGCCGCGCACCTGAAAACATTGCAAGAGTTCCTCGGATCGAGGGCGGTTCGTTTTCAATCTATGGTTCTCGCCTTAGCGCCGCGCACACTCGTCCTATACACATTGCAAGTGTTCCGCGGATTGAGGGTGGTTCGTTTTCAAAATGAGGCTCTCGCCTCAGCGCCGCGCACATTTATTTTTAACATGTGCAAGTGTTTCACGGGTTCCCACGGTCAACGTACCAGAAATTGCGTTTTGGAAGGGTTCAAGAATGTCGTGGTACAACGGTTACGTTGATTTGTGGTGTTGGATTCCCAGGAATGGTTTTCTGGCACGATTCAGGATCGTCAAGACGCAGAAGTCATGTTGATCCGTGGTTCTGGAGTCCCGAGAATCGTTTTTTGGCACGCTCCAGGCTCTTCAAACGGTTGTCTCCCAACGAGGCAGCTCCCTCAGTGGAAATGAGCCCTTGCAGGGGCCTGTGAAGAGGGACCTTGGAGGGAGGGTCTATTCCAACATCGTTGATAAGTCTTGGCCTTACACTGGTCCTCCTCCTCCTCCTCCTCCTCCTCCTCCTCTTCCCTCGTCCTGTCTTTCGCAGTTTGGGCCCCCCCTTGAAATCAGGAGCCGCCCTTCATCCGTCTGCTGCGAGACGAGAGAAGCAGTCCCGAGCGAGAGCCCAACTCCGAACAAAAAGCGCCACCCTCCACCCTGTGCAGCCTGTGGCAGGCTGTCGGGGCGAGCGTGCGTGGCGCGCGGAGGCGAGGGCCACCCTCCGAGAGCTCCAGGGACGCGGAGGAGGAGGAGGAGGAGGAGGAGGAGGAGGAGGCGGAGGAGGCGGAGGAGGAGGAGGAGGAGGCGGAGGAGGAGGAGGAGGAGGAGGAGGAGGAGGAGGAGGAGGAGACGCCTGGGGAGCTCGAGAGGCCCCGGGCTCCCCCCTGGTTCCCTCTGGCGTCCGAGCGCCCTCTCGGCCGCCCGCCGCGAGGGGGCGCAGCTCCAGCCACGGAGGGCGGGGGGCGTCGCCAGCCCGTGCGGCCCCCTCGAGGGGCTTCGGATCCCGTGCCAGCTCGGCGGGCGAGCGGGCCGAGACGATGCCGAGAATGCACAGAACGGCACCCTGGAGATTTGCCTGGTGTGTTTAGGCTCCAGAATTTGCCCTCGAGATTTGCCTCGAGGGCAAATTGCCTGGTGTGTACCCTCGAGGGGAGATTTGCCTCGAGGGCTCCCCCTCCTTCCTCTTCGTCCCGTCTTCGTCCTCCTCTCTTCTCCTCCTCTCGCCCTGGTGCTTTTTTACTCCTGGGATGCTGCTGTACGAATAGCTGCTGGTCAGGCTCTGCCGCGTAGCGCCACGGAGTGCACGTGTTGCTCGAGTGTGGTTGCGGTCGTCCCCTCCCTCTTGCCCCTCCTTCTTCTCCACAAGTATTGCGCGGGGGAAAAATACAGAACGGCACCCTCGAGATTCCACAGGTTCCGCCGCAGCCGCTACGTTTGCTTGGTGTGTGTGTGTGTGTGTTTAGGCTGTGAAGGCAAGCGCTTACGCGGACAGGAATCGTTTTTTTTGGGGGGGGGGGGTTTGCCGGGCCGATCTGTGGTGGTGCCAGGATCCGAGACTGGGCGAAAACGAGCAGTGCGAAAGAATTGCAGCGCCCCCGGATCTCAGGGAAGTCTCTGCGAAGTTTGGGCTCCAGTCCCGGGGTCGGATTTCCATCCTGAGTCGTTTCTTGACGGTCCGGGGGTCCCGCGAGGGCCCACGGAGATCGAAATTCGTAAAACCCGCCCGTCGTGTTCTTTCATGACGCGAGCCCAGGGGTCTGGGAATGGAGCCCTCCAGGGTCCATTTGGTTCCGATCGATGCGATTCCATGTCGACTCCAGCCGGCCCGATCCGATTAGATTCCGATGTTTCGTGGATCCGATTCGGCCCGACGCTTGCACGGCGCTGTTGTGCCTCCTGGCGCGGGCGATCCGATCTGATCCCGACTCCGTGCCGATGCAGCCCGATCCGATCCGACGCACCTTCCGATCCGATCCGAATGTCCGATTCGATGCTGACTGATCCTGCCCTCGGTAAAGCAGCCACGCGCAGAGGGGGGTAGGGGGAAGGGGGACGGCTCGTTAGAAGCATCCCTGCTTCTCAGGGGGCGCGGGCCTCGTCTGCAGACGTAGGGGCCAGCGCCCTCTAAGCAGCGGCCTCCTTCTAAGAAGCTTTCCCCCTCCCCCCCCTTGTGCGCGCCGCCAAGCAGGTCTCAGGAGGGGAAAGGAAAAAACACACAGACACAGTGAATCGCCGAGCCCCAGGAAAATATGGGACGTGGGAGGGAAACCGAAAACCTAGGAAATACGGGAAAATACGGGGACGAGCGCGTCTGTCTGAAGTCCAGGCTGCAGCCCCCGCCGAGCCCCCGCCGAGCCCTTCGGGCGGTGGCCAGGTACGCCAAGTCCCTGCTGCAGATGCTGCCCCAGGAGTGCCGGCAGCTGCTGCTGGACTCGCCGAGGCCTCCCCGCCAGGGGCCTTGCCCCCCCCCCCCCCTCTTCGGCTTCCCTCGGACGTGTGCGCTTTTCAGGACCATCGAGGAGCATCCCGAATCATCTGGCCAAGAGCCCACGCACGAGACCGGCAAGTGCACAGGGGATGGAGGGCGTCCGAGCGATGGCGAGCCCTCGGGGGCAACGAAGGGGGGGGGATATGTAGGCCCGGGGGGCCACGCTTCGGGTTCGAGGTTCGAGGTTTTCGGGCGTTTAGTATTATTCCTCTCAGCTTCTTCTTTCTCCTCCTCCTCCTCCTCGTCCTCGTCCTCGTCCTCCTCCTCCTCCTCCTCCTCCTCCTCCTCCTCCTCCTCCTCCTTGTGGGTCCCCGGCGGCTCTGCAGCCTCGGGAGGCGCGCCAGCGGCTGCGCCTCGCCGAGGGGCGCCCCGGGGCCGTCCTGATCGTCCGGCACGGCCGCCGGAGCGCCGAGGTGTGGCCCGAGAATGAAAAAATGGCAGCGTGAAAGTGGAAAAGCCCATGCCTAGAAACGCCCTGCTTGCCTCCAGGGTGCCCTGGGTGTCTTGGGCTTCGATGGCTCTGCCATGGAAAAAGCGTGACGCTCCCACACCCAAAAAGTCAGTGGGCGTCCTGGGGTCTCGGGGTTGGATTTCTTGTGGAAGGTCTCCTGTGGTCGGGCTCCTACTGTAAGGGGAAGTTGGCTCAGGCTGGCATGCATCGACCCCCATCAGGAGGGGAAAAAACACACAGACACAATGAATCGTCGATTCCCCAGAAAATATGGGAAAACATGGGAAGTGGGGGGGAAGACAAAAACCCAGAAAATATAGGAAAATATGGGGAACATCTTTACTTGTGTGTATTCATTTGTGTGTCCTGGTGCCCCTTCACCCCAATCGCCCACTCATCGCCGTTGGGGCCCCGGTAGCCCACCCCACCCCGGAGAGCCTGCGGACTCGCTGCGCTGGGGGCGCACCGCCGATCCATCGGCGATGCATCGCCGATTCCAGCTCGACGTCTCCCCCCCCCCCCCTGGAGCGATGTCTCCCCCTGCGGACTCGCTGCTGGGGGCTCACCGCCGATCTATGGGCGATGCATCGCCGATTCCAGCTCGATGATTTCCCCGCCTAGAGCGGTGTCTCCCCCCCCCCCTAGAGCTGGCCTGAAATCGGGGATCCTGTACAGGAGGAATATTCCAGAATGGTAAGAAAATAGTTTTGGGGCCGGTTTTTCGTGTCCTCTGGACTATTTCTGATTTTTTGTTGACCATTTTGTGCTTCTTCCCAACTCCGCCTGTAGTAGGACTTTTTTTTCTGGTTAACCCAAACATGGGGTCCAGCGAAAAGGGGGCGGTGCAATAGATTTGGTGCAATGAACTTGTGGGGCTGCAATAGATTTGGGATGTACACTACACTCTGGGGCGCAAGTGTATTGCTGGATCTTCGCGCGCAATGCATTCGTTGCAGTACGATTTCCCTGGCGCAGTACATGTGCAATACAATTGCCCCAAATCTAATGCACCACCCACTTTCAGTTGGCCCCCCTTCGGGGAATGGGAGCAGTTTGCAAGACATCCTTGAGCAGTCGCCCGACGCGCGCAGTTTCTCATGCGAGGCCAAGGCCTCGCCCGCCTCGCCCTGAGAGGGGCCCCCGGCGCATGCCCGCACAGGCGCTCCGCTCCGTTCCGCTCCGCTCTCTTCAGTTGGACCCCCTTTGGGGTCACGAGGCATCTTCGCCCCCTCCCCCCCCCCCTTTCGAGGGATCACGAACGAACAACACACACCCATACCCATAGGGGGGTCGTTGGGAGGAGGACTGGCTATGGGTATTGGTGCGGGTTGTCGGACCCTGGGGGACGCTCCCGTTCGAGCGAGGACCCCATTCGACAACACGCACCCGTAGCCCTCTCCGACCCCCCTGTGGGTGTGTGGGTGTGTGTGTGTGTGTTGGTTCGTCAAGGCAGGGGCGAGGCTCCGCCGCCAGCCGACTCCCGCGCCCAGCGGCCGGGCACCACGACGGGAGGCCTCTCTCCGCCTGCGGCCTCTGGGGGGCCCCCACCTGGCACCCTCGCGCAGCGACAAGGGCTCCTCCAAGGAGGAGGAGGAGGAGGAGGAGGAGGAGGAGGAGGAGGAGGAGGAGGACGGGGATGGCGACGGAAGGCTTCTCTCCATCTTCGGCCTCCAGGGGCTCTCGCTGAGCCTCGGGGCCGTCAGAAAACGACTCTCTGGACGAGAAGCTGGTCCCCAGGGGAGGGGCCCATACATACCTCTGAGGATCCACCTCCAGGCCTCTCACACGGGGTCAGAGCAGATGGGGTCG
The DNA here is from genome assembly GCA_963575745.1 of Prorocentrum cordatum. Lineage (NCBI taxonomy): Eukaryota > Dinophyceae > Prorocentrales > Prorocentraceae > Prorocentrum > Prorocentrum cordatum. The sequence continues at coordinate 10,903 of CAUYUJ010004131.1, read as the reverse complement.
AGGGATCGCGCCGCACCGCCGACGCATCGGCGATACGGCCCGATGTGGAGCCCGATGCTCTCCACACCGACCCCGCCTACTCGGCCTCAACTTCGGAGGCCTCTACCCATGGCGTGGAAAAATCGCGTCGGCGGGCTTCCGGGTCCGCGGCCTCGCGCTGCGCGCGTCGCTCTGGCGCCCTGGGCGTTCTGCGGGGCGGACGGGCGGAGGCCCCAAGAGCAGGCCACCGCCAGCCTGCCCCTCGCTCCTGCCGGTCTGGTCCCTGTCACGACGGGAGGCTTCCGCCTCCTCCCCCCTCCTCCTCCTCCTCCTCCTCCTCCTCCTCCTCCTCCTCCTCCTCCTCCTCCTCCTCGTCCAGTTCCTCCTCGTCCAGCTCCTCCTCCTCCTCCTCTTCCTCCTCCTCCTCCGCCTCCTCCTCCTCCTCCTCCTCCTCCTCCTCCTCCTCCTCCCCCTCCTCCTCGCTCCTGCCGGTCTGGTCCCCGTCTCGGCGGAAGAGGGGCGGGCCTGGCTTCGACAGCCAAGGCTGGACCGAGTCCACCCTGTCTTGGGGGGAGGGGGGTGGGCCTGGGGTGGGGGGGCTCGGCCGCTGCGGGTGCCGCAGGAGGTTCATCGTGGATGATAGACTGCTGCTGGTGATGGTGACGACGATGGTGATGGTGACGGTGATGGTGATGGTGATGGTTGTGATGGTGGTGTTGATGTTACTGCTGATGATGACGACGATGTTGGCGATGACGATGACGATGATGATGACGATGTCGATGACGATGACGATGCCGACGACGGTGGCGACGACGACGACGATGATGATGATGCTGCTGCTGATGATGATGATGATGATGATGATGATGATGATGATAATGATGACGAGGAGGAGGAGGAGGAGGAGGAGGAGGGGGAGGATGATAATGATGGTGATTATGATGGTGATGGTGATGATGCCGATTAAGATGCTGATGATGCTGCTGATGATGATGAGGATGACGACGACGATGATGATGATGATGGTGATGATGAATTTGATGAATTTGATGATGGTGATGATGTTGACGATGACGACGACGAGAATGATGTTGATTTGGATGCTGATTCTGATGATGATGATGGCCTTTGCTGCTGCTGATGATGACGATTGCGATGATAATGGTGGTGGTGATGATGACGACGATGATGATGATGATGCCGATGATGATGATGATGATGATGATGATGATGATGATGATGATGATGATGATGATGATGATGATGATGATGCTGATGATGATGATGATGATGATGATGATGATGATGATGATGTCCATGCAGATTTTTCAGCTCATGTTTATGCTGATGACGACGCCGATGATAATGAGGACGGGGATGCTGCTGCTGATGATGATGCTGATGATGATGGTGATGGTAATGGTGATGGTAAAGGTGGTGGTGGTGATCATGATGATGATGCTGGTGGTGGTGATGATGATGATGCTGATGTTGCTGCTGCTGATGCTGCTGATGATGATGATGATGATGATGATGTTAATGACGATGACGACGGCCACGACGACGTTGGTGTTGATGATGCCGATGATAATGACGATGATGATGAGGATGATGATGATGATGGGCTTGAGGACGAGGATAAGGATTCGGATGAGGATGAGTATGATGATGATGCTGTTGCTGATGATGATTCAGATGATGATGATGATGATGATGATGATGATGATGATGAGTCTGATGAGTCTGATGAGTATGTTGATGATGATGATGATGATGCTGATGATGATGATGATGATTTGGATTATCATCATGATGATGCAGATGATGATGAAGGAGGAGGAGGAGGAGGGGGAGGAGGGGAACTAGAAGGAGGAGGAGGGGGAGGAGGAGGATGATGCTGATGATTATAATGCTGCTGCTGTTTATGATGAGGATGAGGATGAGGGTGAGGATTATGATTATGATGATGATGATGATGCTGATGCTGATGCTGATGCTGCTGCTGATGATAATGATGCTGCTGCTGATGATGATGGTGATGATGACGATGATGATGATGATGATGATGATGATGATGATGATGATGATGATGATGATGATGAGTATTACGATCATGCTGATGATGCTGATGATGATGACGAAGAGATGATGACGATGACGTTGTTGATGATTATCATGATGATGATGATGATGATGATGATGATGATGATGATGATGATGATGATGATGATGATGGCGGTGGTGGTGGCGGTTGTGGTGGTGGTGATGTGAGGATGATCTTGCGGATGTTGATGTCGGCCCGCGATGCTCGGTGCGGCGTTTGCTTCGGCGATGCTCGCCAGAGCCACACCGCTCGAGGGCCTCACGGTCACATGAGCGACTTGGAAAAGAGAGCTTGTTTTATGGCTTGGGCGACTTCGGGCGTTACTGGGAGTGGGGCGGGGGGCCGGTAATGTCACGTTTTGCGCCAGCGCCGTCTGGGACTGTCCAGGAATAAGCACAGTCAGTGCGGATGTCAGCACGATTCGTGACTTTACCTGGGGGGGGGGAGGGGGGCGGCGCTCGGGCGGGTAACGGCCGCTATCGCGAAAAATCAAGAACCCTCCCAAGGCGGGGTCGTCGGCACGGGCGTTGGCGCGCAAGCTGCCCGCGTGAGGTCGCGCGTGAGCATCATCGTTTCTGATGTGGCGTGCCGCGCCGGCGTCCCGCGTCAGCCACCGCGTAAGGTCGCAATGCCATCTCGCGTAAGACCCGGTTCTCTTCGTCGCTCACGCGCCATTCAGATGCTCGTTTTGGGGACCTTCCTTGAGCTTACTTGGCGGATCTGTTCGACTCTGGTGACGACTCCAGCTCGACTCAGGCTTGTCTTCAGCTCGACTCAAGGTCGGCTCAAGTTCGACCCAGAGCCGACTCAAGTCGACGGACGTTCGACGCGGCATCGCCGCATGTCTTCAGCGAGCGGGTCCACGAAGGCTCCCACGACGAGCACCCAAGGCCACGGGCGGTCGCCGCCGAGGGTGAGCTCAGCGACTGAGCTCGGGCCCGCAGGCAAGTCTGTAGCCTGGGTGCCGGCCTCGCGTCCGCACCCGTGCACGCCGTCCGGTCAGAGGGGGGCGTAGGCTTACGTCGGGCCTGTCCCTCTACAGGAGGAATGTCCCAAAAATAGTCAAAAAGTAGTCCGGGGACGATTTGCTCGACTGTTTTTTGTGGCTATTTCTGACAATTTTAGGGGAATTTTCGATCCCTCGTCTAGAATCCTCCTGAAGGGGGATGTGCCCGACCTAAGCGTAGACTTACCAGCCTGGAACGTATCCCTATCCCTATGCTGGGCACCTCTTCGTCACGATGTCAATCTCAGGGATTCCCTCATTTTTTGAGGGCGAACCCCTAAGACTGTCATCGCCTTTTGGCGTGTCAATCT
>CAUYUJ010004131.1:0-2500 GCA_963575745.1 Prorocentrum cordatum | reverse complement strand
GCCCCAGTGCTTCCGCCCGCATGCGTCCCCTCCACCCAGTACAGCGCTTCGTGGCCCCAGAGGCAGCTCCACCAACGGCCCCAGCGCTACCGCCCGCATGCGTTCCTCCCCACCCAGTGCAGCGCTCCGTGGCCCCATAGGGAGCTCCACCGAAGAATATATTCACAATCGCGGTTTTCATAACTGCATATGGTTGGGTCCTTCGCCAGGATAATGTTTTTGTCGGTTCGGGGTGGTTTTCCAGCCTCGGGATGCGTTCCAGCAGCTGCGCCTCGGGAAGAGAGGGCCCGGAGCGTGCAGATTCGCTACAGGGAGCCAATCGCCGACCGATCGGCGATGTGTCGCCGATTCAAGTTCGATGCTTCCCCCTCCGAGCTGCCCCCCCTTAACGTTGCCCCTCGCCTTGGGACGAGCGACTTCAAACAGCCGACATTCAGCCTGGGATCCCTCTCTGCCCCTGTGGCCCCGCCTCCTGGGGCCTCGTCTTTGGACCGGCGCTCCTCCGCCAGAGGGAAGAAGGAGGCTCTGCTTGGGCTGAGCGTAAAAGAGGCCCTGCGCCCCAGTCACCTCGAGTGTGCGGCTTTCTCGGGGAGCGCCCGCGGGGGGGGGGCCATGCCCACGCACGCAGCCCGCTGCTGTCGCATCGCGTGCGACGATGGGACAGTCGCGCATCAAATGTCCCTTGTGTCTTAGGTCACTCTCTGCGTGCAGCCGATTGCGTGGAGCGCAACGGTATGCACGGTCGCTGAGGAGGAGGAGGAGGCTCGAAGGAGGAAGAGGTTGAGGAAGAGGAGGAGGAGGAGAAGGAGGAGGAGTGCTCCTTTAGCCTCCTCCCAACCTCCCTCCCCTCGTGTCGCCCTCCTCCTGTCGGTCTTCACTTCCTGCGCCAGGGCCCCCTCCACAGTCTTGTGGCGGCCGAGAGCGGGCCATTCTCGGAATGTTCTCCTCCCTGCCCACAGGGTCAGTGTGCGCAGGGAGGGGGCACGCTGCGTCTCGTGGAGACTTCGAAGCCATCAGCTCTGATCCCTGAGGAGAAGGAGGACGATGAAGAGGATGAGAGTGATGATGATGATGATGATGATGATGATGATGATGATGATGATGATGATGATGCTGCTGCTGATGATGATGATGATGATGGTGATGGTGATGATGATGAGGACGAGAACGATGACGATGACGAGGACGCTGACGATGACGATGATGATGCTGATGCTGCTGATGATGATGATGATGATGTTGATGACGATGCTGATGCTGATGATGGAGATGCTGCTGATGATGATGCTGATGATGATGACGACAATAACGTTGATAATCACGAGGGTAACGATGACGATGACGACGATCAACATGACGACGATGATGGTGATGATGAATATGCTTCTGATGATGATGATGGAGATCATGATGCCGATGATGTTGATGATGAGTATGATTATGCTGCTGATGATGATTCTTGTGATGATGATAATGGTGCTGCTGATGATGATGACGATCTCGATGGTGACGACGATGATAATGATGATGACGCTGCTGCTGATGATGATGATGACGATGACGATGATGATGAGGATGATGGCGATGACGATCGATGACGATCCGGATGACGATGACAACGATGATGATAATGCTGCTGCTGATGATGATGATGATGACGACCACGTTGATGATGACGATTGATGATGATGGTGATGGTGATGATGCTGATGCTGATACTGATCAGGATCAGTATTCGGATGATGCTGATGATGATGACGATGAGTATGACGAGGATGATAATGATGATGCTGATGATGATGATGTTGTTGTTGATGATGATGATGCTGATGATTCTGCTGACGATGACGATGATGGTCATGACGATGACGATGCTGCTGTTGATGATGCTGCTGCTGATGATGACTATGATGATGATTATGATAGTGACGATGACGATGCTGCTGATGATGATGATAATGATGATGATAGGGTGATGATTATGTTGATGATTTTGGTGCTGGTGGTGGTGATGATGATGAGGAGAAGGATCATGAGATGCTGATGATGACGATGATGATGATCCTGATACTGCTAATGCTGATGATGCTGGTAATATTGCTGATGACGCTGCTGCTGATGATGATGACGATGACGATGATCATGATGACGATGATGAGGCTTATGATGATGATGATGATGATGATGATGATGATGATGATGATGATGATTGTGATGATACTGATGATAATGATGAGGATGATGCTGATGATGATGCTGACGATGATAATGCTGATGATGGTGATGATGCTGATGATACTGATGATTACGATGACGAGAACGACGGCGATGACGATGACGATGACGATAACCATGATGATGATGCTGCTGATGACGATGACGATAACCATGATGATGATGCTGCTGATGATGATGATGATGATGATGATGATGGCGATGGTGATGATGATGCTGATGATGCTGATGCTAATGATGATGCTGATGATGCTGATAATGATGC
>CAUYUJ010004130.1:65000-72770 GCA_963575745.1 Prorocentrum cordatum | reverse complement strand
TAAGGCGACATCACTCGGCACAGAAGATGAGCTCCCACTGGACATGCAGCAGATGCAAGAAGAACCTGCCCAATCACAAGTGGTATTGCTCGTGTGGGAACAAGTGGGGAGACAAAGCAGCCGGGCCCAGATCCAAAGGCAGACAATGGGACGTGCCCGCCAGTACGCAACAGACGTCGAGGGCACAACAACTGGAGCTCGGCAGGATCGCAGGCAAAATACTTCAGGCCACTCCAGAGGCCGCGTACAGTCATCCGAAGTATCCACAGCCCCCAGAATCGCCAGACCTCCAACCACGATTCAGGGCCGATATGAAAAACAATATTACATCCCTCGCGGCCCTCATCAAGGCCAGCCGCTATGCAGGCAAAGAGGACCCGCAGGCCGCCGAGGAGATAGCAGTGTACAAGTTCATGGTCGCACACATGGAACCGCTGGACAAACATATCGCAAGTGTCAACATCACGATCGAGAAACAGGCAGCCCGAGCAGCAGAGGTGCAGAAGAAGATCACAGAGCTGCGAGAGGAGGCCGACACACTCATCTACGACGCAGAATCCCTCAAGCAAACGTTAGAGCAGCTCAGCCAGGAGAAGGAGACATAGAGAGAGACTCGGGCATGGGAGAAGCACCAGCCCCCCCGATCGGCGCCCGACCACCAATGGTCGGGCTGGTCTCCTCGCCACTCTGCTCTGCGTCGGCTTCTTCGACCCCCATGCAGCCCGTCCTCTCCACCGCCCAGAGCATCCAGCACCACCAGCGCGCGCAGGACGACATGATCAAGCAGATGCTCGACTACATGGCATACAACAGCTCGATGCTCGCGGCCCTCCAGAAGCAGTACCAGCAGCCGCCGCAGGCGGTGGGGTTTACTACAAGTACGGGGGCGCCGCTATCACCAACACCTATTGCGACATCGCCCCCCTTCGCGCCAGCTTCGCCCACAGCACCCACTGTGCCAGGCTCGCCAACCTCGCAGGTGTTGGCAATGGCATGGCCGCCTTCAAAAGGAAAAGGCAAGTGCTCCGACGCCGGCAGCCCGTGCCCGACGGAGACCCCGCCGCTCACGGCGGCGCAGATGGCGATGCTGGGCCCAACGCAGGAGATGAAGCAGCACGAAGTCAAGCACATCCCAGGACCGACAGGCACCCACCCAGGAGCCCCCTTCACTCCAGTCAGTGGAAGCCATGGCGGCAGCATATGTGGAGTTGGCCAAGTCACATGCAGAGCTGATCCCGTCGTCGCCGACAGAGGCGCTGACCCAGCCGATGGCCAGGCACCCGCAGGCGATGCCCCAGGCTTTGGCCCCACTGTTGCCAGCAGTGGCAGCGGCAGCGGGGTCAGCGGCCGAGAAGCGCACCACCGGCGACCGCGGCGTGGAGGCGCAGGGCCTCTCGCCGCCGAGGAAGGAGCTGAAGGGCGACTTCCACGAAATCGGGCTCGACGCCTAGTGCGCTGCTGGGACCCGCCCCAGGATTCCCCAGCGAAGGTGGCATGGGGAACAGTCGAGTACATGGCATACCATGTGGACAGTGATGAAGGCATCGTTGACAATGGCAAGCCAGAGATCTACATGTTCGCCACACCCACAATTGAATTCGACACCGTCACCGACTTCGAGGAGCGCAGCCGCTCTAGTTCCGTGACTTCTCCGTTGAGAGACGGGAGCCCCATGGACACTCAAGTTGGTGAATGCAGCGGACAGCAGGAAGTCATTCCCATCAGCATCTATCCCTGCATGCATTTGGAGCCCGAGCAAAGCTCCCAGCCAGCTCCCAGCGTCAGTTTCCGCCCAGAGGCAGAGCTGGATCAGCACCTCGCCACCGCGCACCTGCGCATGCCGCTCGTCCCGACCATCGGTGTGCCTGTGCAGCTCAGGCTGGCCCATCTGCTCGAGGTGGCAGACAACCGCGCCCTGACCTCCACCGACTGCACCATCGGGGACTCGGACAACGTCCTGCGCGCCATCATGCAGCACGCGAACTACTTCACGCTCGAGACCTCCTTAGAGGGGGTCAAGGTTCACCAGGCGGCGCAGTTCGCCCTAGATGTTTCACTGCCGTTGCTGGGGAGGCCACGGCACATTCAGATTTACACAGATGGCTCCTTCAAAGATTTCAATCGCAGTTCATGGGCTTTTGCTGCGGTGGCTCTTGGAGAATCGGGCACAGTATCCTTTCTGGGGTTCGTGAAAGGTTACATCTCCAATACATCCGCTATTCCCTTGGACCCGACCATCTGGAAATACACCGTACGATCTAGTACCACGGTGGAGCTCTTTGGGATACTTTGGGCCTCCATCTGGGCATTCGGCTATTTTGCTGCTCAGCGAAAAAATCCTGAACTAAGCCTACCTGCCCTCGCCATATGTTCGGACTCTACATCTGCCATCGGGCTGGCAACTGCGGAGTTCGGGGCCTCCAGCAACCAAGATCTGGCCGCTCTGACGCATCATGTATACATGCTAGCCAAATGGACCCTGGAGATAAACATCGTTCATGTTAGAGGCCATGCCAATAACCCGTGGAACGAACTCGCAGATAGCCTAGCGACGTCCGAGGATGCCGAAGTTACCAGGTACCAGGACTTCTTGATCAGAGAGCTACGCTACACGCCTGCCCTAGACTGGTGATGAACCAAGTTCGCCACCCCCAGTCTGCTCGCGGCGCATCCATTTTCCTCAGAAGCAGGTGGCAAGTTTACGCTATCGCATACGGACGTGCGCTGCGAAGAACCACCTTTTGACCCAGGCACGACCTCGACCAAGTTCAAGGCGGGGATCACGTTCAATTTTCAGGTCACGACTTTAAACGTTTGTTCTGCTCTGGACAGAGAGCCAGGGGCCACGGGGGCTAAGGGGCACCGCAAAGGGGGACCTGCTCAGGAACCAGATCCTCGCCCAGGACGACCTCCTCGTGGGCATCCAGGGAGCTAGGAGCGTCTCGGGCAAGAGGACCTCCAAGGGTTTCAGCATCTTGGCATCGGGGGCTCAAAAAGGCAACTTGGGCTGCGAGCTATGGGTCTCCACTAGCGCTCCCTGCGTCCACGTCGACGGGGCCCCCAAGTATCTCACTGACAAGCACCTGATAGGCCTCTACGAGGACCCACGCAGACTGACTGTCAAGATCGATGCCCCACTGTTCACCCTGGTAGTCATGGTCCTGCATGCCCCGCATGGCGACCACGGCATTGAAGAGCAGACCGTGTGGTGGGCGGACACTACCAGGCTGCGCCATTACTTCAAAGCGCAACTCACCCTTGCCGGCGCCAGCGGGCGAGTCGGCAACGTTCTTTCAGACGCCATAGGTCCACGCGGTCACCGTCATAGTGAAGATGCAGGCGGTGAGCTTTTTCATGCGATGCTTCTTGAATCGAATCTCATGGCCATAAACACCCTGTCCGTGTCGGCAACAGATAAGCCCTACACCTGGTTGGCCAATCAAGACAATGAGCACCGCATCGACTACATATGCATGGACAGCACATGGTCAGCGCGCGTACATCAGCACACCGTCTTGCATGACATGGACGACCTCAGAGCGCTCTCAGATCACTCGCCAGTAGTCTGCACGATCCTGTCAAGCAGCACGCGCAAAGTCAGCCCCCCTAGACCCCGATATGACACTAGAGGCCTACAGGACCCCGATAAGGTGCAGCTCTTTCTATCCATGGTACGTGATATCCCGCAGGTACACGCGCATGCTGACATGAGCGAGCATTTCAAGCACATCCATACACACGTCCTCCGCTGCGCGCAGGAAGCTTTCCCGTCCTCAAACAAGATGCCCATCAAGCCCTACGTTACGCCGGACCTCCTACAGGCCATCTAGTATAGAAGACGGATCCTACATATCCCCAGGACTTGGAGGCGCCTGGACGGCAGTGCAGTCGAGCAGCCCCTCATGCATCTCGACGTCGGGTCGCCAGTGTACGATGAGCTTCCAGACAGTTTCAAGCTGCGCACCACCGCTGTCACGGATGGCATCGCAGACTTCAAGACAGGCCACCTCCCCATGGCTGAGCTGGTCGCAGTGCTCGTGCAGTGCCTCCGCGACACGGGAGGGTGTTTGAAGGGCCTTCTCAGGGAAGCGCGAGAGCACGCCCTCGAGCTTCTGTCCCTGGAGGTGGAATCCGCAGCGGGATCATGCAACCCAGGGCTCGAGTGGAAGATCCCCCGCCAGCTTCAAAGATTCGGGGGGCGGCCCCCCAAAGGCTCCACGGACTTCCCCATTCGGAAGCTCCCAAGGGGACCTCATTCAGTCCACCAAGGAGCTCGCTCACGAGGTTCTGAAGTTCTTTGGAGACGTCGAGAATGCTGACATCGCTTCTTGAGAGGACCTCATCGCGGACTATGACCAGAAGTCCAAGACCCCGACGCAGGCCCACACTAGGACCATTGACAACATCATGCCGCTCAACTGGCTCGCCCGCAGGATTCGCAAGACCTCCAGAGGCAAAGCAGGGGGGGCCCGACGACATCATTAATGACCTCCTCAAACTGGACCCTGATTATTTCGCTGCACTCTTGCACCCGCTCTTTGTGAAGAGGCCCGGACACGCGCGAACCACTAGCACTGATAGGAGGTTGGGCGGTGGAAGTACCTGAGAAGTGCGATCCAAGGTTGATGCCATCGTACCGTGGGATTCTCTTGGGTTCGCACGTGGCCAAGACGCACCATGCATTCCTACGAGGCAAGCTGTTGCAGGCCACCGGCCACCTCCTACATGAGATGATGATGGGAGGTCTTCACAAGCGAGGTGCAGACATCGCTTCCATGATTGCGAAAACTATCATGCAGGCGTGCCAGGCAAACGGGTTTACGGCGCTGCTCTTGTTTACCGACCTGCGCGCCGCGCCCTACAGCGTGCTCAGAGCACATCTCGCCCAGCTCGGCCAGGACAAGGATGTAAACAAAAGGATTCTCCAAAAAGCAGAAGCCCCTGAGGCCCGCATGCCCTAAGCAGAAGTTGCAGCAGCTAGACCAGGCATCCTGGACTCCCTCATGGGCCCCACCTATCAGATGCTGCAGCCCAGACCCTCCAGCACACCTGGTTCCAAGTCAAAGGCTGCCCGATGACTGCGAAGTCCTTGTCAAGTTCCCGCGCAGGAATGGCGCTAGCCGGCTTCTTCTTTGACCTTGTCTTCGGCCCCATCCAACTTAACATTGCTGACCGGCTGCAGCAGGCCCAGTACCTATTGCCCCATCATGAACTACCTCAGGCCCGACAGGTGTTCAGCAACCCCGACGAAGCTAATGATGACCCAGTCCGCGACCCAGGTTACGTTGATGACATCCTCGGCATGGGCACCGTGAGGGAGGTCCCACACTGGCGCACAGCACAACGCTTCATGACAGTCGTTGTGCATGAGGAGATGGTTAGGAGAGGTTTCACAATCAACTACGCCCCAGGTAAAACAGACGCACTTGTATTATTCACTGGAACAACGCCACGGACCGCTAAGCAGCAGCTCGCCGCCCTTCCTGGGCAGATCCTCGACGTAGAGAGATATGGTACACAGCTACCCATCACCGACCTGTACAAACATCTTGGGGGGCGACTGAGCTCACTGTCAAGCATGGGCCCTGAGCTGGCCTACAGGCGCAAGCAGATGCTGGGACCTCTAAGCAGTTTAAAACGATATGTCTTTCAGCCCGCCTGTTTTAATCCAGAACGTAACATGCGATATGTACGCGCTTTGCGTCTCACACGCCTCCTACATAACTGTGCCGTTTGGGCCCGCCTAAATGTCAAGCAGAGCGAGCTCCTAGAGCAGCAGCGCATTCAATGCTACAGGTCAGCACTCAAGCTGAACTATAAAGGTGACCCTACACGTCTTACACCAGCCTCGCGAGTCCTATCTGAGGCCCAGGTTTTGCCAGCGCGCTTGCACGTAAGAGTACGCCGCCTCTCCTACCTCCCTAGACTCCTCCACCGCGCACCCCGCATGTTGTGTGCTCTCTTAGACGTTGCAGCGAGGCGCGCGGACTCATGGGCTAAGCTCACAGAGGAGGATCTACTGTGGTTGGCAGACATGGTGGACCCCCCGAGCTCGCTCAGACCAGCGCCCCCAGCAGCAGTTTGGATCGGCAGCCCCGCAGAAATTGGCTAGGTTTAGTTAGGACGGCGCAGGCACGCGCATCACGACAGTTCCTGGACAGCCTGTCGCACAATGCATGGCACGAGCAGCATGTGCGAGTGACGCGTGATGTTGCGATCCCAGACCCGCCCTTCCTTGTGACCCCGCCTCTTCCCGTTGTCTACCCCTGCTGGGATTGCGACGCCGTGCTCGCCACTGCCGCCCCGTGGGCTGCACATGGGTCGCGGGAACACCCGCGACTAGACTTGGCACGGTGGTATTGCGCAGGGGCCATACGCCAAGCATGTGGTAAGCACTTCGGAACACGTCCCAGGCTCCTGAGGCACGTGAGGCACGGATCCTCATCATGCCTAGGTCTACGGCAAGCATAAGGGCGCATGCTCACATCATAGGAGTTGGCAGCTGAAGACACCCATGACACTGTAGCCTCCACGCAGCTTCGGAATTCAGGTTTATACCCAGAGATCGCTAAGCCCCCCCCCCCACACACAGGATTATTGGCCCTTGCCTCCTTGGAGCCCCTCCCCCCCCCCCATCCCCAAGATCAAGTGCAGGGGCGTGCGGGCCAGCGATCCAGTTGGACCAGTGCCTAGGACACCACCGGATAGAGCTTGCTACTACATTTATATTGCCCCGTTCGCCCGACATGCGCGTGATATTCCGCATTTCCTATTGGCACGACAGCGCGCGTCGGGCACGCACTTTCCAGCATTATGCGTAGACATTTCAGCAGATCGGTATAGGACAAAGGGCCAGCTCTTGTGGGGCCACGCCATCTCCACTTCCCTCTCCCTCCTGCGTGATGGGCGTGTTGTGGGTGTCGTGGCGTCTCTCAACCTCGACAGTTGGTCCCACGATAGAGCTCAGCCCACGAACCGACGTAGAACTTTGAGATCCAAGGCTGAGCCCTGGGGACTAGCAGCCTGTTGCGTTAAGGATTGAGAGCTAGTGACCGTTGGCAACTCACACTTGAGGTCAGTGGTGCTACTGTGCTGGCGTGCAGCTCTAGTCGGAGCCAGCGTACTGTTGCACCTCCCACCTCCCCCTCTGAGAGCCTCCGCCCCGCTTGCGTGTCCGCGGGAGCTACCAGAGCTCAAGTTTCTCAGTGCTCTCAGAGGATCAGCAGGTTGCTCAGACTCAGCACGTTTGTATATTGATATGTGCACACTTGGTTCCGCGGCACAGCGTCCCTCCCATTTCCTCGCCCTTACCCTTGGTGCCCTCCCCCGTTCTCTCAATGTGCTCATGGGAGGAGGCCGCTGCCGCCATATTGCAGGTCACATATCAGCGGGAGACTGCATCCAGTTCCCGCCGCGATTTTGCGCTCTCGTGGCAGATGCCTTACATTCATGTGCTGTGCCAGGGGCCTCGATACAGGGAGAGGTCCCAATGAGCTTGCAGCCCTTTGTGCTGCAGACCTAATGGGGAGGCTGGGCAGGGTCAGGATAGGTCAGGCTGGGTACTTCGTGCTGCTCCGCTACCACCAGGCCCGTGCTCTCTTGCATGACCAGACATTGCGGCCCGCCTCAATGGAAGTGAAGTAGTAGTAATAGTAGTAGTAGTAGTAGTCGTCGTAGTAGTAGTAGTAGGAGGAGTAGTAGTAGTAGTAGTAGTAGTAGTAGTAGTAGTCGTAGTAGTAGTAGTAGTAGTAGTAGTAGTAGTAGTAGCAG
>CAUYUJ010004130.1:0-62500 GCA_963575745.1 Prorocentrum cordatum | reverse complement strand
CGAGAGCGGCGCCCATGCATCGTACCGTGTTTGGACTCCCTTCAGGCCCCACTCCAACACGACACCACGCATAGGTTTTTCCGGCTCTGCGGGCCGAAAAATTGTGCACCATACCATTCCTGGGCCGAGGATCGACGACGCCTCGGGAGACGCGAACGCGGTCACGGTGCACGCAGGTCGACCGTGGAGAAGGCGGCCCCAGATCCCGCCGCACACGTCCCGCCGGCGGGTGGCCCCCCCTCGCCTGCGCAAGCGATGCATCGCCGATGCATCGGCGATGCGGCTCGATGTGGAGCCGGCGAGATCCTCGGATCCCGTCCGCTCGGACCCCATCTGGGAGGCCTAGACATGATGGGCTGATGCGTCCAACGCAATTGCCATGGGTGGGAGAGAAGGGGAGAAGGAGGAGAAGGAAGAAAGGAGAAGGAGCAAGCGCACGCAGGGACGACCGACGACGGCGAGACGACAGCGTCGAAAGCGGACGGCGGCGGCGGCACAGGGGCAGCGGAGGCGGCAGGCCGCATCAGAGCAGCGAGGGCCGCGCCTGAGCGGCGGGAGAGGAGGAGGAGGAGGAGGGGGAGGAAGAGGGGGAGGAGGGGGAGGAGGAGGAGGAGAAGGAGGGGGAGGAGGAGGGGGAGGAGGGGGAGGAGGGGGAGGAGGAGGAGGAGGAGGAAAACGACCTCCCCGCCCTCCCTCCTCTCCCGCCCTGCCTCTGGCAGCGGCGGCGGGAAGCTGGCGCCCATCGAGACAGGCCCCGCCGCGCACGCCCCGACCAGCGAGCGCTCCCCCCCCCCGCCGCCTGCGCAGGCGTCTGCGGGCTGCCCGCGCCCGCGGCGCGGCGCTCGCTCGGCCGCCGAGGCGAGGAGCGGCGCGGCGGCGTCGGCGGCGAAGACGCGGAGCCCCTGGCGGCCCGGGGCCGCGCGCTGGGCCTCGCGCCTCGAACGCTCTCGAAACGCTGCGGCCCTCGATCGATCGAGGCTCTCGCAGGCTCGACCGCCCAGACAACCTCGTCTTCTGGGCTCTCGAGCGTCGTCGCCCCTCGCGGGGCCTCCGGCCAGCCCCCGGGGCCTCGCGCGGCAGGGGGCGAGCAGTGGCGGGGCAGCGAGGGCTGCAAGAGAAGGAGCCCTGAGCGGCGCCCTACTCCCGGGGCCTCCGGGGGCACTGAGAACCGGCGCAGCAGCAATTCTCACCAAGGCCGCCTCCTCCTCCCCGGTACCCCCCCTCCTGCCTGATTACCTTTCGTCCGACGCGAGTCTCACTTCCACTGTCTTCCGCCGAGCTTTCGCCGGTTTCCGCCCGCGAAGCCGCCCCCGTTTTACCTCCGCCGAATTCCGCTGGCCTTCCGCTGGCCTTCCGCCGACAAAGAGATGTCGGCTCTTTCGACCCTCGCAGGCGAAGCATTTTCCACGTCGCCTCACGTGAGATGAATGTGGCGACTGCATAGGATCTCCTCGCGAGGCTGAACAATGGTGGCGGTCGGGTCAGTGCCCCAGGAGGGAACCATTAGACCTGGGGCCGGCACGGAAACGGAAAGAGCGCTTCAGAATCTGGACCGAAATTACCACCGTTCGTACTGGGAGCCTTGGCGTTGAGAGCTTGTGACGTCACCCCTCGCTCTTGGGAGCCTTGGTGTTCAGAGATTGTTGCGTTGCCGCCCGTTCCTGAGCCTTGGCTGGGCCTTGGTGTCAGGAACTTGTTCGTCACCGCTCTCTGCTGGGAGCCTTGGTCTTAGCAGCTTGTTTACGTCACCGTTCGCTCTTGGGAGCCTTGGTGTGAAGAGCTTTTTGCGTTACCGATCGCTCTTTATTTGGCGTCTCTGGGCCTTCTTGGGAGTTCTATTGGGGCCCCTTTGGAGCCCTCTTGGGGGCCTCTCGGGGGCCTCTTGGGGCTTCTTGGGGGGCTCCTGGGGCCTCCTGGGAGCTTCTTGGGGCGAAAGGCTAGAGGCTAGACTTTTCGGTTCGCGTCTTGGGGCCCTCTTGGGCCGTCTTCGGCGCCTCTTGGGCCGTCTTGGGGGCCTCTTGAGAGCCTCTTGCGGCGGTCTTAGCGGCCTCTTGGGCCGTCGTCTGCGCCGTGGAAGCCGAAAAGCCGTATATGCGAGGCCCATGATTTGGGCCTCTTGGGGCCCTCTTGGGACGCCTCTTGGGCGCCTCTTGGGGCTTCTTGGGGGGCTCTTGGAGCCTCCTGGGAGCGTCTTGGGGAGAAATGCTAGACTTTTCGGTTCGTGGTCCCCCTCTTGGGGCCGTCTTGGGGCTCTCTTGGGCCGTCTTCAGCGCCTCTTGGGCCGTCTTGGCTCGGTTTTGGGGGCCTCTTTGGCCGTCGTCAACGCCGTGAAAGCCGCAAAGCCGTATATGCTAAGCATGCACGTTTCACTAAGGAAAATCAATGATTTTGGCCTCTGGGGGCCCTCTTGGGACGCCTCTTGGGAGCCTCTTTGGGCGACTTGGAGGCCTCTTGGGACGTCTTGGGGCTGTCTTGGGCGGTCTTGGGTTCTTCTGGGACGGAAAAAGGGGATAATCCGAAAAACATACAAAAACCCAAAGGAAAACCCGAAAACAGCAATTAGACTCTGCATCCGGGCCTCGCCCCTCCCCTGGACCCCTCCCTTAAGGGCTTCGCCCCAACTCAACGTCATCACTCA
This sequence comes from Prorocentrum cordatum, assembly GCA_963575745.1. Taxonomy (NCBI): domain Eukaryota; class Dinophyceae; order Prorocentrales; family Prorocentraceae; genus Prorocentrum; species Prorocentrum cordatum. The sequence goes on along the minus strand of CAUYUJ010004130.1, from coordinate 59,862 downwards.
TACCTCGCTCTTTCCGTTACCTGGGCCGGCACGGAAACGGAAAGAGCGCCTCGGGAACTTGCCCGAGAGAACTCATGGCACCCTTCGCTCTGGGGAGCCTTGGCGTGAAGCGCTTGTTACGTCACCGTCTCCTTTGGGAGCCCTGGTGTTCAGAGACTTTTACGTTGCCGCTCGCTCTTGGGAACCTTGGTGTGACGAGCTTTTTGCGTTACCGATCGCTCTTTATTTGGCGTCTCTGGGCCTTCTTGGGAGTTCTATTGGGGCCCCTTTGGAGCCCTATTGGGGGCCTCTCGGGGGCCTCTTGGGGGCCTCTTGGGGCTTCTTGGGGGGCTCCTGGGGCCTCCTGGGAGCTTCTTGGGGCGAAAGGCTAGAGGCTAGACTTTTCGGTTCGTGGTCCCCTCTTGCGGCCGTCTTGGGGCCCTCTTGGGCCGTCTTCGGCGCCTCTTGGGCCGTCTTGGGGGCCTCTTGAGAGCCTCTTGCGGCGGTCTTAGCGGCCTCTTGGGCCGTCGTCTGCGCCGTGGAAGCCGAAAAGCCGTATATGCGAGGCCCATGATTTGGGCCTCTTGGGGCCCTCTTGGGACGCCTCTTGGGCGCCTCTTGGGGCTTCTTGGGGGGCTCTTGGAGCCTCCTGGGAGCGTCTTGGGGGGAAATGCTAGACTTTTCGGTTCGTGGTCCCCCTCTTGGGGCCGTCTTGGGGCTCTCTTGGGCCGTCTTCGGCGCCTCTTGGGCCGTCTTGGCTCGGTTTGGGGGGCCTCTTTGGCCGTCGACAACGCCGTGAAAGCCGCAAAGCCGTATATGCTAAACATGCACGTTTCACTAAGGAAAATCAATGATTTTGGCCTCTGGGGGCCCTCTTGGGACGCCTCTTGGGAGCCTCTTTGGGCGACTTGGAGGCCTCTTGGGACGTCTTGGGGCTGTCTTGGGCGGTCTTGGGCTCTTCTGGGACGGAAAAAGGGGATAATCCGAAAAACATACAAAAACCCAAAGGAAAACCCGAAAACAGCAATTAGACTCTGCATCCGGGCCTCGCCCCTCCCCTGGACCCCTCCCTTAAGGGCTTCGCCCCAACTCAACGTCATCACTCATACCTCGCTCTTTCCGTTACCTGGGCCGGCACGGAAACGGAAAGAGCGCCTCGGGAACTTGCCCGAGAGAACTCATGGCACCCTTCGCTCTGGGGAGCCTTGGCGTGAAGCGCTTGTTACGTCACCGTCTCCTTTGGGAGCCCTGGTGTTCAGAGACTTTTACGTTGCCGCTCGCTCTTGGGAACCTTGGTGTGACGAGCTTTCCACGTCACCGCGCTCTGAGGAGCCTTGGTGTCAAGAGCTTGTTACTTCCCGTCTCGCTGATGGGAGCCATGGTGTTATTGAGCATCTCTTGGGCCTCCTGGGCGGCCCCAAGGCGGGCGTGTGGAGCCCTTTGGGGGCCCTTTCGGGACAACTTTGGGCCGTCTTGGCGCCCTTTTGGGCCGTCTTGGGGGGCGTCTTGAAGCCTTTGGCCGTCTTGGGGCTCTCTTGGGGGCCTCTTGGGGCCCTTTTGGGAGCCTCTTTGGGCCTCTTGGGGCTCTCTTGGGGGCGTCTTAGGGCCCTCTTGGGCCCTCTTGGAGCCCTCTTGGGCCGATGTGGGCTCCTCTTGGGCCCGTAGGGAGGCCCTCTTGGGCCGTTTTCGGCCCCTCTGGGGAGCCTCTGGGACTGTCTTAGGACGATATGTGGGGCCTCTTGGCCGTCTGGGGCCCTTCTGGAGCCGAAAAAAGGGAGAACCCGAAAAAACACACACATATATATATATATATATATATATATATATATATATATATTCTCCCGCTCGCGCGCTAGCGAGCTGTCTCCGAGCGCGGCCGCGGCGTGCGCGCGCGGGGCGGCCCAAAGTGGGCAGGCCCGTCCCGCGCGCTCAAGCCGGGGCGCCGCGCGTCAGACGGTGGAGTCCGTCTGGTCGCCGATGTCGGCGAGGCAGCGCCCGTCAGCCTTAGAGTGGGAGAGGAGGGAGGGGGGCAGAGAAGCTGCGGAGACAGCAGGAGCTTGCTCACAGAGAATAGAAGAAGCATTCTCCCGCTCGCGCGCTAGCGAGCTGTCTCCGAGCGCGGCCGCGGCGTGCGCGCGCGGGGCGGCCCAAAATGGGCAGGCCCGTCCCGCGCGCTCAAGCCGGGGCGCCGCGCGTCAGACGGTGGAGTCCGTCTGGTCGCCGATGTCGGCGAGGCAGCCATACCCGTGCTCAAGGACCTTGCGAAGTGACAAGGTTTTGGCGGGCGGCCGCAAGCAGGGCAGGCCAAGCGGCGGGGCCGACTTGGAGGAACGAAGCGACAAGGCGGTCGCTGGCGGTGGCGAAGAACAAGATACGAGCCCGTGCGTGCTCGGGCAGCGCAGCAAGAACTGTGGAGGCGGCGGCGGCTTGCAGGTAGCGCTCGGCACTGGAAGCTTGACGCCAGCGCCCTCGCCAGAAGACGCGGGGGACGTCTTCCGTAGCGATATAGAAGTCTGTTGCGCCAGAGCCCCGCAGACAAGCGGGCGTCAGGTTGAGCCCCTGACCTGCTTTGGCAAGAGGGACGCCCAGAGCCAAAAGCAGATGATTCCACCGAGTACGGAAGCCGCTCGCGCCGAAGGGGGCGAGAGGATCGGTGGAAGCCAACCTCCCAAACACATGATTCAATATCCTCACCGTGCCCCGATCGGAGCAGCGAGCATGTTGCGTCGGGTGCGTTCTTCTGGTCTTTGGAACAAGAATCGAAAGAAAAGCATCCCCTTCAACTTCGAGACGGTCGCATGGAAGCGACAGGTCACAGCGGCGTGACGCCAGCAGTTCGCCAGGCCTGAGGAACATCGTGAAGCCCATGAGCAGCAGGGCCGCCATCACCGGCCAGTCCCAGGCGAGACAGAGCCCGACCATGGCGCGCAGCAGCGCGCGTGGCAAGGGGGGACGGAGCTTTGGCGGCTCCGCAAGCTTCCATTGTTTCGCTACGTCCCAAGCTTCTGTCAGAAAGGCCTTCCAATGCGGATGGGCGCTTTGGATTCCCAAGATGGCATGGACCAAAATATAATGAGGGAAACCTGCATCATGAAGCCACACGCCGAAGGTCGCGAGGAAACGGGCGAGAAGTATCCCGCTTCGGTAAAGTGTGGCGGGTGGCACGCCAGTGTGTTCTGCTAACCACAGCTCGAAGGCATCAATCGATCTCGAGCGACGGTCGAGATACGCGGAGGTGAGGTGAGAATCGCGCACGAAGGGAGTGCGCGGAGGGCGAGCGGGCGCGGACGGCGCAGCCCGACTAAGCCCTTGGCCTGCGGTCGGCGCCGCGGCTCCCAGAGAGATGCAGAGGCCGCAGACGCACCACAGGATGAGCGCAGGGCGGCCAGGGCTTGGAGAGCTGATCAGCGTGGCGGCCCTCCTGCGCCTGGACGCGTAGAAGGGCGGAACGAGGGCGTCCCGCCCGTCGGTCTCGAACCCCGACGCCTCCGCCAGCATCGCCCGCGCCGAGCTGAAGGATCCGCCCATGTTACGGTAGGCGCGGCGAGCCCCTGCTTCGATCTCGGCTGGCAGAGCGTCCCCTCCCTCGAGGGTCGCCCAGTCAAAAGGCGGGCGCGGCTCGGCACGCGCAGCTGCGGCTGCTTCGGCGAGCTCGGAACGAGCTGCCGAGGACGTGAAACCCGAATGATGTGGAACGGGCACCACCTCCGCGAAGGCGTCGAGGATCTCGGACGGAGGGGAGTGGGATCCCCACAGCGCTGCTGGGATGGCGCCGTGACTGTCCTGCACGTGGTACAGAAGGTCGAAAAGGCAGGCCAATTTGCCCGCGCGCCGCCGCTGCTCGATCTTTGAGCCGAGCCCGATGCCACGGATGGCGCCCGCCCCCATGGCTTGGAGGTCAGCATGCGCGGGGATAGCCTCGGGCTCGACGACGGCCACGTAAGGATGCAACCACGAGGCCTCGTCGATCGGCTCGGCGCCGCCTGTCTGAAACAGGCGCTTGTAGGCGTGCAAGGCCCGCAGGAGGCAGTGCAAGTCATCCTTGCCCTCGGGCTCGGCGGCCCCTGCGGGTGCGAAAGACCTCAGCCACGACGCCGCGCTCTGGAAGGCAGCTTGCCAGGCGGGTCCCCACCTCACCACAGTGATCTTCTCACCGCCGATGTTGAGGCGCCACGCTAGGGCGCTGGCGGCCCCTGGAGGCAAGGGCTGCTCAGCGGCCGCAGAGGCCGTGCGCCGCGCTGCGAAGGCTGCAGCCGCGGCGCTTCCAGCGTCACCGCTGTGAGAGCCGCTGAGATGCAGCTCGGGCTCTGAAGCTCGGCCAAGCGCGAAGCCACTCGAAGACCCCCCTTCCTCGGCGGCACGCCCTCCTCCCTGCGGGGCCGCAACAGCATCGCTGGAAGAGCGCATGCCTACCGAAGTCGGAGGGGCCTGAGCAGCGGAGTCCGCGCGGGAGCTGCCTGCGAAGGCGACGTCCGAGCTCGCACCATGGCGGGGCGTGGCTGGCTGCTGCGAAGTGGCGGGGCTCGGGCGACGCTTCGGAGCGACTCGAGGGGAGCGCACCTCGCGACGCCCAGGCGACGTCGCCTGACGCGAAGGCGCACGAGAGGAGTCGCGCGCGTTCGCTCGACTAAGCCCCTGGCCGGCGGCCGACCCGCGGGATCGCGACGCCGCACGCCCACCAGAGTGGTGACGGGGTGGTGGCGGCGGCGGGGGGACGGGCCGCGGCGTCTCGGAGCCTGCACGCGCGCCGCGGCCCCGAGAGCGGCTGCGAGCCGCGGCGCGAGCGGCGGGCGGAGAGGCCTCCGCGCGGCGAGGGAAGGCCGCCTGCAAGCGGAGGAGGACCTCGGGGTTCAGGCCCGCCACGACGCGCTCGAGGTCCACCGAGGAGTCAGCGAGGGCACTCAGCACGACGTCCTCGAGCTCCGTCGGAGAGTCCTCCTCGCACGCGGGCTCCGCTCTCGAGCGGCTGCGGGCGCTCGCGGGCGGAGACCCGCCAGGAGTGTGCGGGCCCTCCGATGCCTCCCCCGCCGGCGGCCCCGACGGCTCCTCAGGCGAGATCGAGCCGTCGATGGGAGGCGAGGAGCAGCCTCCCGAGGGAGAGGTGTGATCAGTCCCGTACGGGTTCGGAGACCGCGTGCGGCTGCGGGCAGGGCTGCGGCTCCGCGGTGGAGGGCCCACTCCCGCGGCGGAGCTGGAGCGTGCCGCGCCTGCCCAGCGGCGCGCATTAGCAGTGCGACGCGCCCTGCGGCCCGGCGTCGTGGCGGCCCCCCCCTCAGGGGCGGGGAGCGCCGCCGTCGAAGCTCGCCGCTGCTTCTTGGCGCGCCTGTTGCGCGCGGCGCCCGTGCGCGAGGCGGAGTGCGGCGCGTGACCACCGCGATTGGGCTGGTCCTCGACAGCTTCGTCCCGCGGGCCCAGGCGGGCGCGGACCGCGCGCCCCTCACGACGGCTGAAGCTGGACGCTGGGTCGTCGGCAGGTCTCGCCAAGGTGCGCGGGTCCACAGCTTCCACCTCGGCCAGAGAGCGCCCAGTGGACGACGCGGGGGCGTCCCCAGCACGAGCGGCACGATCCGCGTTGGCGAGGCCCGTCGAGACCTCAGCGTTGTGCAGGACGGCGCGCAGAGTTTTGCGCCAATCCCGACCCAGCTGGACGGGAGCCGTACGCGGCAAGCCCGCGGCCTCACGACTGGCGGCCTCGCGCAAGCGTCGGAAGTAGGCGCGATCGGCCATCCCTTCCGCGAGCTCGGCACGAGCGACGGCACGCTCGCCTTCGCCGCGTGCAGGAGCCTGCACCGTGCGCCTGGTGGCGTCGGCACGCGCGGTGCGGAGTGCGTCGAGCTCCACGCGGCCGCGCGACACGGCGGAGGCGAGGATGGCATCAGACTCAGCCGCCCGCGTCGCGAGGGCAGACGAAACCCCGCTCCTTGGGAGAGGCGCGCCCGAGGCGGGGAGGGCAGCCCGAGGGGCCAGCTCCGCACTCGCCAGGGCGACCCGCGAAGAGACCGCTTCTTCGAGCGCCTGAAGGGCCATGGTCGACCCAGGAGCCAGCTTGCCCTTGCGGGCGCCCTTCCCTGCCGCTTTTGCCTGGGCGTAGGCGCGAGCGGCAGGACCGTCACCGCCCGTGCTAGGACCAGCGGGCGGCGCGGCGGCCTGCGAGAGGGCCTGGAGCAACACTGACTTGGCGTCACAGAGCTGCTTCCAGTTGAGCGCGCGGGCTGCTCGCTCATCGGCCCCCAAGTGCGCAGGAGTCCTGTCTGGATGGTAGACTAGGGACTGGCGCCTGAAGGCGGCTTCGATGGTGCTGCGCGAGGCCCCGTCCACGACGCCAAGCAGTTGGCGAGAGGCGCTCACCCTGGCCGCTCGCTGGAAGATGCGGGGGGTAGCAGCCGTGGCCCCCTTTGGCGCTTCCCGTGAGCCGACGCGCGACGAGCCCCCCCCGATCGCAGGCGGAGGGGCCGCCGCGGCCTTGGAGCGGAGGGCCAGAGGCGGAGCACGCTTGGCGGCCGGGGGAGCCGAACCAGCGCTGGCGGCGGCAGGGTCGGGGCCGTGCGAGCCGCCCTCCGAGGACGCAGACGCTTTGGGCGTGGCGTCTGCTGTGGATGTGAGAGGCCGGTCGCTGTCAGCGAAGAGCGCGTTGCGAGGCCCGCGACGCTCTCCGCTGGCGAGAGCAGCTTCGCTGCTGCTCTCGGCGGCGCCCGAGGGGTCGAGGGCTTCGCCCTGGGCGCCGTCGCCGGCGGCGTCGGCGGCCATCCCCGCACCCACCGAGAGGGGGGGGGCGGCCGCCCAACGGTGGCTGAGCAACCCCTCGGGGCCTCGAGCCACAAGCTGCGCAACAAATCGGCCCCAGAGACAAGTAGGGAATGACGAGCGGGAGTCGGCGTACGCGATGCAATCAAAGCGAGTAAATTCTCCTCTCTCTGCTTCCACTAGCCAGGCGGGAGGGTCACGAGACGGGGGCCTCACCGCACGGTTGCGCGTGGGATCGTCGGCCCTATGCACGTCCGTGGGCACGTACATGCCTCCCATATATAAACCTCCTCCTATCACATAGGGCAAAGTGGTCGAGAGAACATGAGATAGACCAGGAGAGCTGCTGCGCCCGTGCGCGGTCGCGCCCAAAGCCACTTTTGAATCCAGGAGAACGGGGATACGAGAGTCAGGGAGGCGAACACAACAGTATTTGCACAGACTCTTATACACTGTGGTCTCAAGGATATTGATGTGACGAGGCATGCGAAACTCCCATTTGTACGCGAGCCGAAAGCGCAGCGCCTCTGATAGCTCGGTGACCCAACGCGGCGCGACGGGGGGCTCAATAGACGGGAGCCCCAGGTCGTGATGCAGTTGGGTGAGCTCAGGGCCCAAGGGCACGCCGCGGCTGAGTACGGCGAGGAGGCTCCGATTGTGCAGAATCGTGTGCCACCCCCCGTGCTCCGATCTGCGCCACAGCTCGGCGGAGAGCTGCGGGCTGATAGGAGCGCGGACAACGCCCCCCCAGCCGAGAGACGCGTCCGTACCGAACACCTCGGGGCAAGGCTGCGCCCGAAGGTCGGTTATAGCCGTAAAGGCTAAAAAGGTGCAGGCCAGAAGCTCGTCGCGAACATAAGGGGGCAGGTCGTATTCGATGCCGTCCTCGGTCGCCAGGCGCGACAAGAAGTTGTAGACGTGCGTAAAGATGGCGAGCATCGGGCGGCGATAGAGGAAGACCTGGACCCAGCAGCCCACAAGAGAGGCTAGCAGGGAGCGGGTGGTGATCCCGAGGTAGATTTGGATCAGGGTCAGCCTGCACAAGGCCACCGTCCGCACAAGAGGAGCGCAGACGATGCCTATGCGCCCCTCCACCTCGGCGCCCACCACCACCTTGTGCGTTTCGCCGCGCGCGCGCTTGCCTGGATGCTGTATCAGGCCCACGCGCGGGTAGCCCGCATCGCAGGCGGCAAAGACCTCACGATCACGGCGACACGGGTCGTCGGGGCGAGGAGCGGAGCCACGCCACGAGAGCTTCTGAAAACCTGTATGGTCATCAATATTCAGCATCTCGACAAACGGGCCCCGCGGGAAGGGCGAGCGGTGGACAACCTGCTCGTGAGGCCGCAAAGCCCCGAAGCTGTGCAAGACGCCTTCATGCGCAGAGTTGGCAATCTCCACAGCCATGTTGTCGCCCATCGCCAGAGCATTGAGGCAGGGCGCGACATCCACACCTTCAAGCTCGGGGCGCCAGGCTCGAAAGGCCTTGAAGCGAGATGATGGCAGACGAACGCGCAGGGCGTTACGTCTGGCGCGCGCGGGAGGGACGCGGAAAGTGTAGTAAAACTCCCGTAGGTCGTCACAAGAAACTGCCAGCCATTCCCCAGGTGCCAGCCCCAAACGGCACAGCAGGAAACCTTGGCCAAGGCGCTGGGTGCTGGACGAAATTGAAGCACAGCGGCTGTTCACGACCGTGGGGTTCAGGATCAGCCTGTCGAAATCGCTGTCCTTCGGTACCCTGAAAGCTCCACAGGCTTCATCCCAGGCGAGGTCCGAAGCAGGAGTCAGGTACAGGGCGCCACAGGCATCCCACTTCTGGAGTAGGGCCCACAGCTCGGCGCGGTCCATATGGACGCGCGCTCCCTTCTGGCCAGCAGGCCACTCTGATGCCGGTAGCCGCATCACCTCTGGATCGATGAAAGCTTCGCGGACTCGAGCGTCGGAGAGGAAGGGAACGGGATCAAACTCTGGCGAATAATCCCACTTGATGCGAGACGCCCTGACTTTCAAATCGAAGGGCTCGGCCTGGGTGGAGTCCCAAGCCGCCGCAGCCGCCAACGAACCAGGCACAGAAGGAGCGCTGGTCAGGCAGTGCCGCATGGGGGCGGGTACGGAAGAAGAGGAAGTGAAGGAGGCCTCCAAAGCTGCAACATGGGTGGCCAGGCCATGGAGCGAGACCTCAGTGGAGTCGAACTTGGCGAAGGCTCGACCTAAGTCGCTCTTGCCGCCACGGGCGAGGCGAACTGCGATCCGACACAACCGTTCGATACGGGTGCGGACGCCCTCCTGGCAGGGCGAGACCGTGGCGCGGACGCGAGCCTCGGCGGGAGCGAGGCTAGGATGACCCAAGGTGAGCCAATTCAACGCAATAACAGAATACTGCGCGAGCGTCCGCGCCGCGCGCCGCAATCTCCAGCGCTCCCTGCGCCTCGCCGACAAGCCGTCAGGCGGGGGACCAAGAGGTGGAGCAGGCGGGCACGGCCAAGGATCGCGGGGAGGCGGCCCCAAAAGGTACGGGTCGTCCCTGTCCATTGCACGCGTAGATGAGCGGGAGAAAGATCCAAGAGAACATCGAGCACCCATCCCAACCTGGGACAGCGCTGCCGCCCAGTGGGTGATATCAATGTTCGCGCCTGGAAACAGGCGCAGCAAGGCAGACAAGTCAGCGACGAATGGCGCGACTTTGGCAAGAGCAGCAGGGGTGCTTGAAGGAGAACAGGCACCAGCAGGGACACCAACCTCAGGAGCAGCAGGCCCCCTGGAGAGCGCGCTCGACTGAGGCAGGCGTCGGCCAAAATGGCCGAAGGGATCCGAGAAGCGGTTCGGAGCAGAGCGAAGGGCGTGGTGGCGGAACGTACTCCTCCCTGCGGGGCCGCAGCAGCATCGCTGGAAGAGCGCATTCCTACCCTCACGCCCTCGCTGAGCCCAAACGCGCCTAGCAGCCGCAACAGCGTCGGTGCAGACTGTGCGCGGCGGCGTACCCCGGCCCCGCGAAGGCCCACCCTTCCAAGAGGCGGGCGCCAAAGGCGCCCTCAGTCCTTCTTGGGCACCGCCTTCGGTGCCTTGGACGCACCCTGGGACTTGGAGGGGGGCTTCGAAACCTTGGGCTGCTTGGGCTGATGAGGTGGATGCTTGGGGAGCGCGACGGCGCGCTCGGCGTCGAGACGCGCCCGAAATGCTTGCAGCTCCTTCACGTATTCGCCCTGCGCCGACAGCCAGCGAGGATCCACCAGGGGTGAGAACGGGGTCTGGGCCTCGCGCTCCGTGTGACGACTGGTCACGCGACACGGGGGAGGCTCCAGCCCCGTAAGGAACCAGGCGGCCTCGAGATAGCCGCGGTCCCCCGCCAGCTGGTCGATGAACATGCACTGACACGTCAGTAAAGTCTGGACTCTCTCGGGGTTGCCCTCTTCGCAGGCCCGCCACAGCTCGGCGCTGAGGAAGGCGAAATGCGTCAACAACTCGTGCGTCGTCGGCTGAGCCCCCAAGGGACTGTGCTCCCGAAAATACTGATGCATGGCCATGGGGGTCACGGCGCTGACTTCCACGCCCAGGACACGGGCCAAATTCTCCTTCATCAGTCCTCGCACATCGGGGCCGTGCTGTAGCAGCGCTTGCTGCCACTCGCGCCTCCGAGCAATGCCCCCCATCTGGGCCGATGCGGGCGCGGGGTCGCCCGAGCTCGTGGGCGGAATTTGAGCTGAGTCGCTCAGGGTCCCCAGAAGCGGATGGACGGTTGGGCGATGGCCCCGCCCCTGCTGCAATAGGAGGGACTGGTGCAGGCACTGTAGCATGAGGCTGAAGTCCGTCGGATTGGCCGCATGGGGCGGCTCTGACCCGTCGGCGCCGCCCGCCTCGGCAAAGCCGTCGGCCGCAGCGGGATGGGCTAGCCCAGGTGGCGGCGGGGGACCCATCGCTCCGAAACCGGACGAAGGGGCCCGAGGGACAGCAAGAGAGCGCGCCTTTTCCCACGCCGAGACCAGCGCGGAGGTCGGACCCTTGGGACGCGCGGAGACCCGCTGTGGGGCCACGGGCGCGTGAGACAGGACGGCCTCGATCCCCGCAGGATCCAGCCCGAGGCGCACCGCTTCGTCGCTGAAAAGCTGAGGCACCTCGGGCCGATCGCTCCGGGCAGCCGGCGCGGGGCCCAGCGGCTCGGGTCTGCCGACCATCGTGGAGGCCGCGTGGGCTGCAAGCAAGGCGCGCATTTCGGCAGCTACTTCGGCACGGGTCATAGGAGCCCCGTCGTCCAGAGACGCCGCAGGGGCACCAGGAGCGATCGGAGCGGGACCCGCGACCCGTGGCGGCGCGGCGGTGCCCGCGCGCTTCGCGGGCGGGCCGCGCGGCGCTCCAGCGTCCGCGGGAGATCGCGCACTTGGGGCCGTGCGGTCGGCTTCCCCGTCGGCCGCGAACCCCTCGGGCTCCTCCATCTCGTCGGCAGAGTGATAGGGAGTAGCCCGATCGGCCCCTGGGAGCGGCTCTTCTCCTGCAGTAGGCGGGGCGCCGTGCAAGCGTGCGTAGCCCTCGCGAAGCACCCGAACCCCCGAAGGATGTGGCCAATAGACGCGGCCCCGCACCTCGGCGAAGGGAACGATGACTGCGTCCTCCCCGACCTCTAGAGGGTAAAGCGACTCGAGCTCGAGCTCTGCAACCTCGATATCTACGACGAGGACGGATGCAGTAGTGGCGAGCGGCCGTGAAGCGGCCCCCTGGAGCTGGACGTCCACTAGCTGGAAAGGGCCTATCATTCCTGCAAAGCCATCCGCCTCGGCAGCCACGAGCTCCGCCGTAGAGCGAAAGGCGCCAGGCAGGGCCAGCAGGATGCCCCCTTCTCGAGACGCGAGGGGGATAGCTGCCCAGCTGGTGTCGCCGTCGTCTAGGCGCCATCGTGCGTAATCGCGAGCCGTGGGAGCCGCGAATGGGTAGAGCTCGGGCCATAGAGGCCCTCCGCCAACTGGTGGCAGCTCAGCCATCAATGGGCGCTGTCGTGGGAACTGCCGCCCGAATGCTGGGCGTCTGCCCGCTCGAGCGCTCGAGGCCGAGGCGGAACCCCGTAAGCCAGCGCTCGCGCCGCACGGCGGTCCTGCTCAGGGGAAGCAGGAACCGCACCGCGCGGCCAGGCGGAGGCCCTGAGCCTCCGCCACACGTACGGGCCCAGCAGCCCGAAGCAGCAGCCTGCGCAGGCGCTGCACGCGGCCGTCACCCAAAGGAGGGCGACGACCGTGCTGAGCAGCCAGGGAGAGACCCCGCCGCTCAGATCCACCGCCAGCCCGAGGCAGACGGTGGGGCAGGCGGAACCCGCCGAAGGGAGGGGGCAGTAAGCCCCCTCACCCTCGGACGAGTCCGCCTGCTGGATGGACCAGGCAGGCGCAGGAGGCCCTTGGTCCTGAAGCACAGAGAGGGGGGCAGACACGAGCCGCTCGTAGAGCGCGGCCCGCAGCCCCCTGAAGAAGATCTCCCCAGCGCCCCCGAGAGCCGCTTGTGCGACCGCCTGCATAAGGCGTCCGCACGCGCGGCCGACGGGGGGGCACTTGGGCAGAGAAGCTGCGGAGACAGCAGGAGCTTGCTCACAGAGAATAGAAGAAGCATATATATATATACACACATCTGTATATGTGTATACATACATATATATATATATATATATATATATATATATATATATATATATATATACATATATGCATATAAGAGTCTCTCTCTCTATATATATATATGTATACACAAATGTATGGAACATCAATGTTTTTGGCCTCCTCAGGTCCTCTCGGAGGCCCTCTGGAGGGCCTCCCAAGACGTCTCGAAGCTTTCTTGGACCGTCTGGAGCCCATCTGACGCTCTCTTGGGGCCGTCCTGGGGCCCTCTGGGCCTGTTTGGGGCCCTCTTGGGGCCCCCTGGCCGCTTCACTCGAAAAAATAAAAAGAAACGGGCCGTGGAAGGCGCCTGCGAGCCGCTTCACTCGAACAAATACAAATGAAACGGCCCCCCGGCGGCCATTAACGCCCGAACACGCGGCCCTCGCCCCCCCTGGACCCCTCCCTAAAAGGCGTCGCCCCACCAGCATGTCATCACTCGTACCTCGCTCTTTCCGTTACCAGACAGGGTCGGATGAGTCCTGCTACATGTGCAGCGGTCTGTTTCTTTTTGGTGGTGATTTTTGTGGACCTTGTGGAGCCAACGGGGAGCAAGGGAAGCGTCAGAAAGCAGAACGGAGGAGGAGGAGGAGGAAGGAGGAGGGAGGAAGGAGGAGGAGGAGGCGGACAATCGCACCGTGCCTGCCCTGTGCGTCCTCCCACGCTCCTCCCCTCCTCCTCTTCCTCCTCCTCCTCCTCCTTCTCCTCCTCCTCCTCCTCCTCCTCATCCTCCTCTCCTACTGCTGCGCACGGCCCGAGAGCGGCCATCCCACGCGCCGCACGGGCGCCCGACAAGCAACGGCGACGGTCCCCTCGGACGCCACCGAGGGTACATTCTCAGAGAGCGGGGGGAGTGAGTGAGGGATACCATTCACTCAATCTGAGGAGGAAGTCAGCGAGGGGTGGGAGAGACCTCGGCGCACTGCATTTATGCACAAGTGGTGGCCCGCGGCGCGCGTCACCGCATCGACCGGGCCCAGAACCCTCGAATCGCATTGGAACGCACACACACGCAGATCGCGGGTCGGCCACTGTGCGCACCAGTTACACACGTTTGTCTACTGGACCTACTCAGGGTGTGACTTTCTTGTGGAAAGCATGATTATGGAGGGGGGGCGAGGTTGAGAAAGTCGCGAGGAGAAAGGGTCATGATCGCGCCCTCTCCGCTACTCAGGGTCGTGCGCCCTCCCCGCCGGCACAAAATGCAGGCGTTGCTGTTGCGTGATGTGTTGAACTCTGCGCGGTGCTCGCTGCCTCTGTTTGTTGTCCTTCTCTCTCCTCACTCACCGCTTGGACTTGGCGACGGGTCATTCCCACAGCCGCTTCTTTTGTCCGCGTTGTAGTTAGAGGAACAAAACGCGGCATCAACATTGTCTTTCAAAGGTCCCCGCGGATTTCTTGGGTCGGCGCTGGACACCGTCCCTGGCGCACGGAGCGCGCCAGGGGCCGCGCCGGAGGCGCCGACAGGGGGACCCAGCGCCGATCGCAGAGTGACGGCTCCAAACAATGGCGCCCAACAGCAAAAAGAGGGGCGCGATGGGACTGGCCGCAACGGCCTGCCTCTCGAACCCACGGTTGTGGCAGATTACCAACCCCGATGGACAGGGTTGAATTTGAGCCAACCTGGCTACGGGGGAAGAGGTAGAGGAGGAGGAGGAGGAGGAGGAGGAGGAGGAGGAGGAGAAGGTAGAGGACGAGAAGGATGAGGAGGAGGAGAACGAGAAGGCGAGACGACTAGGACGAGGACGAGGACGAGGAGGAGGAGGAGGAGGAGGAGGAGGAGGAGGAAGAGGAGAAGGAGGAGGGGGAGGAGGTAGGAGGAGGAGGGAGGGCGCGTCTCCTGAGGCTCTGGTCGCCGTCCCCGAAATGCCGCGGGTACGGCGCCGCTGGCACCATCTCCACCAGCGGGTGCACCTCCTGCGCGCCTGCCGCCGGCGGGGGTCGAGGCGGCCAGCTCGGAGCACGGCGGGGGGAGGGCGGGGGGGGGAGGGGGCGGATAGGGGGAGCAGCAGGATGGGGAGCGAGAGCAGGGGCGGCGCGCGGGAGAGGGAGGAGCGAGATGGGGAGCGAGGAGAACAGGGGCGAGGGGAGGAGAGCAGGGGCAGAGGCAGCGGGGGGGGAGGAGAGGCGGCCGGAGCGGGAGAAGGTCGCAGATTCCCAGATATCTGGCGAGACACACATCCATCCATCCATCCATCAATTCATCCATCCATCCATCCATCCATCCATCCATGCATGCATGCATGCATGCATGCATGCATGCATACCTACACACCTATCTACCTACATGAACATACATACACCCACATATATTCATGACTGCATGCATGCATACATACATACATACCTACAAACAAACAAACATACATACAAACAAACCTACATACATGAATCCATACATACATACACACAAACAAACAAACAAGCACACATACTTGCATACAATCATTCACACGTGCATACACACATACCAGCCTACCGACCTACCTACCTACCTACCTACCGACCTACCTACCTACCTACCTACCTACCTACCTGCCTACCTACACACATACACACATACACACATACACACATACACACATACACACATACACACATACACGCATACATGCATACATACATACATACATACATACATACATACATTCATACATACATACATACATACATACTTACTTACATACATACATGCATGCATGCATGCATGCATACAGGCAGACAGACAGACAGACATGCATACATACATACATACCTGCATGCATACATACATACATACATACATGCACCCGCACATACATTCATGTATACACACATACATACATACATACATGCATGCCTGCATGCATGCACACATACATACATACATACACACATACATGCATACATACATACATACATGCATACATGCATGCATGCATACATGCGTATGTGCATGAACATGTACCTGTATGGTTGTGTATCCACATACGCGCACGCACACTATATATATAGAGAGGTATTATATCGCAGCGCGTGCTCCTCGATTGCTCTCATCTGCATGTGGTTGGGCCCTTTGCCGGGGCATTCGCTCTCGCCCGCGGCGTTCTTTTTCATCGATGTGGGCTCTCGCCTCTGGGGCCTGGCGTCGGGGCCCGGGAGCACGAGACAGGTGGAACTGGGACGCGAGAGCGTCCCCGGGGATCGGGACCTCTGCCGCGGGTGGGAGAACAAGGACAGACTGGCGGCTGTCGAAGCTGGTCGTGTGGACAGGGCGCGGGAGCGCCCCTTGGCAAGGGGCCGCTCTGCGCACCGCCTCGGGGCGCGGCGGCCGCTGCGGCGGGAGAGGCTCCCTCCCCGGGAGGAGGCCCCAAGGACGGAGGGCGGGAGGCGCGGGAGGGAGGGGTGGAAGAGCAGCAGGTGCGGAAAGAAGAGGTAGGCAGGAGGAGGGCCGCAGGGGAAGGAGCGACGATAGGGGGTGGGGGGGAGGGGGTGGGGGAAGTTTGTGGGTGGCGCTCGCTCGACGCATGCGATGTCAGAAAAGATCGCCTCCGTCGGACTCTGGATCGGACCCGTCTCGACGGGCTAACAAAAAAATCTTCTACCAAAGATTCTGCCAGAAGGGCAGGCCGCAGCCGACCTAACACATTCCCTGCCCGCAACAACAAATCCCTCTTGCCAGAAGAGTAGGTAATAAGCGATGAGCGCCGTCCATGCCGCAGAATCGCATTCACCCCAGCGGGCCACGTCGAAGCAGGGGCGGCAATTGATCTGGGCGCGTGCCTCAGCAGCTCTGCGCGCTGTCGTCGCGGATCGAAGTCCAATCGGTTCCACGATCCAAGGCCTGGTTCGCCAGGTCGTCGGCCAGTCCATTGAAGTCACGTGAATCGCACTAAACATATGCGCTTAGCTGCGTCCTCGACCGCATGGAACGTTTGTGCACACGCAAGAACAATATGGATGTTATTACAAACGACGCTCCCATCCGAACGGCCCGTACATTTTTGCAGCGGGCGAAGGGCGATGACGAATAACAGTCGATGGCGACCTAACCAAGTCGCGCGTCCTCCAAATACAATCACCCCGTAAATATGAATATCAAAGAAAATTTAAGCAAGTTGGTAATTGAGATTCAGAGGATTCTCTGGGTCAATGGGCAGCTTCACCGCGAATAAAGGCGGACGTGGCGGACCAATGCCTTCGGCAACGGGGAGACCTCATAGTCAGGGGTGCGTCCCGACAAAAACAATGGAATGTGCTCATCCACACCTGCTGGAAAGTGCAATCGTCTCTGACCATCCGCCAATTGTATCCACCGAGCTCGCCCCGGACAGTGTCGAAGGGGCACTCCCATGCCTCAGCTGCGTGGCCAGACGGCGTGGGCTGCCAGCGCCTGGACGCCATGCCACAACTGCTGCAGCGACCAGTACCCCCCGCAGTCCACATGGGGCACTTGTTGGACTCCACACCCCTGCCATAGCCCATGCCTCTAGGATTAGGTCGGGTATGTCCCCCTACAAAGGGAGTTGGGAAGACAACTCAAACATATACCAAACAAATACAAACAAAATGAACAAATGCACAAATCGTCCCTGACTACTCTTTTCAATGTTTGAAGATTCCTCCTGTAGAGGGACAGGCCCGATTTAACTCTAGAAAACCTAACCATGCTCATCTCGCACTGTATTCTGGGAAGGATGGTGCCAGGGTCGGCGCATGGAGCCGGGCCAGCAGCAGCTCGAGTGTGGGGGAGAGGGTGTCCGTTGCAATATAGCAGCGCTTGGGGGACGCGGAGGACTAAGGACCAATAAGGGCAAGGGGGAGGAGATAGAGGATAGCCGGTCGCGACGACTTGCTTAGCGTGTCGCGGCCGCCGCCCGGGCGACAGGCTACGTCTCGCAGGCGGGTAGCGTGTCTCTCCGCTCCGATGGGCTGGAGGCTGGGACGAGCTCGGGACGTTGACGCCTGGGGGCCGGGACGTGGTTCGCGTGTCGCGCCGTGGCGTGGTGGGCCAGAACCGGCGGCGCGGCATGCAAAGCGAACGTTCCGACAGCATCGGAGCAGGAAGAGGAGACAGCGAGAGTGACAAGTCAATGGAGAGATCCAGGCGGGCGAGGAGGGGGGGAGCGAGGACCAGGGGGGGCGGGTGAGGAAGGAGGAGAGGCAGGGGAACAGGAGGGCAGGGCTGGACCTAAACGATGTGTTTCGTGTTGTCGTCGTTCAGTCGTTCGTGTTGCTCCTCCCTTCCAATACGAAAAAACACAAAACAAAGCCGAAGTCCAGCAAAGCAGCCTTCAGGTCCAGCCCTGCAGGAGGAGGCGGCGGACGAGGAGGCAGCGGCACGAGGATGCGGAAAGCAGGCGCACGACGACGACGCGGCAGAGCGGGAGGGCGAGCAAGGAGAAGCCTGCTCGGGGTGCTCGTCGCCTCTCGGAGGAGCGAGCGAGCCGCGCAGGCTGTCCGAGGAGGAGGAGGAGGAGGACGACGAGGAGCAGGAGGAGGAGGAGGACGAGGAGGAGGAGGACGAGGAGGAGGAGGACGAGGAGGAGGAGGGAGGAGGGCTCATCTGGCCACGGCTTTCTCCGAGCCACTTTTATGAGTCGCTCGTGGCCCGTTTCGCTCGCCGTCGCGGGGCATGGCTGTTTTTTTTCGGCACTCGACAGAGTCCGTCTGCACACTGGACGAGTCGCCATATTTTTGCTTTCGAGCTGTATTTGCTGGCCGCCGCTCCCCCCTCCCCTCGCCCTCCCCATCGGAGTCATTTGCTCTGGTCGTCCGTGGCTCGTTTCGTTCACCGTCGCCCCCCTTTCATCGCCCTCTCTCGTGGGCCCACTCCAAGATTCCCAAGATGCCTCGAGCACGACCAAATGAGGCCCCAAGATGAACGCCGAGAGACACCACGACAGTCCGCATGAAATCCACGAGAAGCAAAACAACGTGCCAAATTTCCTCTAGTGTTCGCTCGGTGCTTGCGGTCTCCACGTGTCGGCTCCAGATGGGCCCAATAATCGCCGCAGAAGAGCCGTAGAAGGCCCACGAGGCCCAGACGTCCCAAAGATGGACCCTCGTGGCCCCCACGCAACCCCCCAGCAAGCCACAAGACGGCTCCAAGACGGCTCCAAGACGGCCCGAAGCTTGCCCCAACGCGCCGTCCCCCCAAACGGGCCTCAGGCCCTCCACGTCGGTCCTAGCCAGGTCCGCACGGACTCCAAGGTTGCCACACGAGGCCCCCAGAGGGTCTACAGATAACCCAACCTGACCCCAAGAGACCGAAGAGGCGATAAGGAAACCGTCGATGAGGAATCCAGGGTCTGGAGGCTGGTAGAACTCCAATCGAGGCTGCGTCATGGATATCACCGCCGCCCTCGTTAGATAAGGAATCCTCCAGGGTCTGCAGACCCCTGGGCGTACCCCTTAACCAACGCCCGCACCGTACCTCCTGTTCCTCGACACGCACGCCGCCCGCTTTTCCCGCACAAAGAGTGGGCAGCGCGAACACGGAGGAGGCCCGTGCGGGTGCACGCCAGGCGTGCTTGGAAAAACGCACTGGCCAGCTTGCGTTCAAACGAGCCGGCCCCTGCGGAGGAGGAGAGGGTGGAGGGCAGCACGGGACAGGCGCTCAGAGGGCGACTGTCCGATCGACAAAGCCACTTGCCGAGAGCGGCGAGTGGTAGAGGGGGAGGAGCAGGAGGGGGAGGAGCAGGAGGAGGAGGAGGAGGAGGAGGAGGAGGAGGAGGAGGAAGAGGGGGGTTATCTGGCCTTTATGATCTGGTCAACGTCGTGGGGCACGGGCACGAGATTGCCCCCATCCAACTTGACGAGGTATGTCCAGCCTGGGTGATACACGGCCTCAACAGTAGCAGGCAAGTACTCCGAACCGTTGTTCACGAGCACCTCGGCGCCCTTCTCAAACCGCGCCACCGGCCTGACGAACTTGTTGAGGTCATCCGGCGCAGTGCACTCACCGCCTGCTTCTAAGCGTATGCGGTAGGAACTGTGGGTGCGTTCGGAGAGCACTTCTATGACGGTCCCCTTCTTGTAGCCGCCCTGATAATTGGCCACCACAGCGTCCCCGACCTTGAACCTCGGGTCGCCCTTCTTTATGAACTGATCGCTGTCCGCGGGCGCGCACACATCGTTCCCGACGGCCGGTATTCGTATGACGTAGGGCACCCTCTTGCCCTTGCTGTCGGTGTCCCACACTGCAATGACCTGGCCGTCCAGCCAGCCCTTGTCCCCACAGGTCGCCTTGACGCACTGGCCGACCTTGAACCGCAGGGGGGGCCCGAGGACCCGCTGGACGAAAAATACCAGGGGCGACTTGCCAGAGGCCATCACCGCCAGTATCGCCCTGAAATTCCCGCCGACCGGCTTCCGCTCCGCGTCCGGCACGCTCGCGTCCACCACGGCCACGATGCGGTCGCCCTGCCGGAGGCGCAGGTCGGGATCCTTCTGGGTGGCGTTGTGCCTCTCCGCCTGACTCTTCTCGTGGAAGCCCGTCACGAGCAGCCACGACTGCTGGTCGGGCGCCTGCTGCTCGGGCGGCGGTTGCGGCTCGAACCTGATGCCCAGCGGCTCCCCCTTTGAATGGTGGAGGCACACCTAGGAGGCCTCCCAGATGGGGTCGGAGTAGATGGGGTCGGAGGATTGCAACGCATCGCCAATGCGATGCATCGGCGGTGCACCGGCGATGTATCGGCGACGTCGACGCTAAGCAAATCGGGCTGCACGTCGAGCCGCGTCGGCGATGCATCGGCGATGCGGCGCGATCCTCCGACCCTATCTACTCCGACCCCATCTGGGAGGTCTAGACACCTGGAACGTCAGCGAGGGCGCCTCCACCGCGTCCGGGTGGATCGGCGGGGACGCGGCTACGAGCCTAAGGTTCGCGGGCAGCAGGGCCTTGTCGCCAAGGGGCGGCGGGAACACCACCGCCACCCTCTGCTTCTGCACGCCCTTCACGCGCCCTCGGGCGCCGTTCATGGCCTGGGTCTGCAGGCCGTGCGCTTCCACCTCGGCCCCGATCGGGAAGCCGTGCGCCAGCCTCGCTGGCGGCTCGCTCGAGGGCGTGCTCTTCAGGAAGCCGGACTTCATGTCCTCGAACTTCGGCTGGTCGTTGTCTCCGCCCTGCTCCACCTCCGCCAGCCGCTGATGGTACATCCGCGCCGCGACCTGGATTATCCACCGACCCCCGCTGACCAGGACTGCAATGGCGTGCGAGAAATGTGACTGTCCCTCTCACCCTTTCCTCCCCCCCGTGGGCCCAAGATCCCGTTTAAGGGGGAAGGGGGTGGGACGATCTCCTCGACGGACCTGTGGGGCCCTCGAGGCCTTCAAAACCCACCCTCCGTGGCAGCCGAGACGCACACAGTGCCTTCCGAGATGGCTCCAGAACGGCTCTGGCACACTGGAAGGCCCAATACGCCCCCAAGACCCCCCCCCAAGAGAGCCCCAAGAAGACCCCCCAGGAGAGCCTCACGAGGCACGAATCACTGATTTTCCATCAGCTGTTGAATCAGCTTCACCATCCTGCTACTTCCGGCTTCTGAAACTCCAAGATGACGCGAGAGACCCACCAGTGTCCACGACGGCCCAAGAGGCCCTTTACGAGGGCCCATCGGCGGCCCAAGAGGGCCCTAAGAAGGCTCAAGGCCCCCCCCATGACCAGCAAAAAGCTTTCGAACCTCCCCAAAAGACGCCCCAGAGGGAAACCCGCAGGGTCCCCGGGAGCCCCCCCGGTGGCACCGAATTTCAGAAATGTGGCAAATCTCCTATGTTTTTGGACCCTGACCCCGCGGATCTGCGTGAGGGGTGGCACCGAATTTCAGAAATGTGGCAAATCCCCTGTGTTGTTGGACCCTGACCCCGCGGATCTGCGCGAGGGGTGGCACCGAATTTCAGACATGTGGCAAATCCCCTGTGTTTTTGGACCCTGACCCCGCGGATCTGCGTGAGGGGTGTAGTATTTTGTCCCATGATATTCGATCTTATTCCCGGGTCATCTCGACACGTGGTCACGGTTTTCTGTACATAACACCAAGAGGCCCCCAGAGGGCACCCCATAAAGCACCAAGTGGCTGCGATGAGCCAGGCGCAAACAAGTATAAAGGCAGGCTTCCGCAAGTCAGTGTACAAGGAAGGCTTTGCTTTGCATTGCTTTGCTTTGCTTGGCATTGCTTGGCATTGCTCTGCATTATTTGACATTACGTTGCATTGGTTTGCATTGCTTTGCATTGGATTGGTCTGTCTTGGTTCATCCGGCTCTTGTTGTTGGTTTCTTGGTCATGGTTCCTTGGTTCCTTGGCCTTGGTTCTTGGTGCCTGGCTATGGGCTCCTGGATTCCCTGGTTCCTTGGCCTTGGCTCCTTGGTCGCGGCTGCAAGGAACCCAGACCAAGGAACCGAGGAACCGAGACCGAGGAGCCAGGAAACCAAGACAAGACCAAAGAACCGAGACAAAGGAACGCGGGGACTTCGGGCAACGCCTCGCGAGGAAACAGAGCCAGGGAGCAGGACTTCCGCTGAGACCACTTGCAAAAGAACAAAATCCAGGAACCTTGGGGAACCCGGCGACAACCGCGCCTCGCACCCACCGGCTCTTCAAGTTCAGAAACAAACCAAAACCCCCTCCTCCTCCTCCTCCTCCTCCTCCTCCTTCGCCTCCTCCTCCTCCTCCTCCACCTTCTCCTCCTTCTCCTCCTCCCCCTCCCTCCTCCTCCTCCTCCTCCTCCTCCTCCTCCTCCTCCTCCTTCTCCAAGGCTGAGCCTCATGAAAAAAAAACATTCCGGAGGCCGCCCCGTGGGCCTCCAGGAGTCCAAGAGGCCCCACGGAAGCCCCGCGCAGCAGACGAGGAGGAAGAGGAGGACGCCTCGGCAGCAACTGCACGTGTACTCCAGATTTCGTAATAAAAGGGAGGGGGGCTCAACCCTCCCCGACGAGAAGTTTTAGACCCCCCCCCCGTGGGATAACCCTCCAAAACATCGTCCCCAGACCCCCCCAGGCCCTCCAAGATAGCCTGGAAGAGACCCCCCCCCGAAATGAGACCCCCCTCCCTTTATTACGAAATCCGGAGTACTTGCTCCCCGCCGTGCACGCAGGCAGCACGGCAGGAGGCGGCAAACAACACACAAGGAAACGGACGCCGTGCATATCCTCTTCTGGGGGTCAGCGGAATGGCGTAAGCCTCTCGGATGGCATTTCGCGGGCTGCCAGGGACTAGCAGCTGGGACTCCTCCATGATGGACTGCAGCTCCTTCTGGCAGAGCTCTTCTGCATGCTCGAAGGAGCTCACGTGGCTCGGGGTCAAGTAGCCCTTGCTCTGCATCGATCGCATTCCCTTCCGCTGCTCCTCGATCGGCTTGAGGACGTGCACCAGGCGGACAGCGCGGTGGATTAGCAAGTCCTTGAGCTGTTGTATCGTTGCAGCTGGCACTCGCTGCATCAGCTCAACTTCTTGAAGGAACTGGTCAGCGTCCGTCAGCTCTAACTGGTCAAGCGCCTTCTCTTTCGCCTCGTAGTACGCGTCGATCTCCTCGTCGCCGAGGCCCTCCCAGACGTATTCGTCTGGGATCCCGAGCAGGGCGAGGCCGTCGCTTCTTCGCTTGCAGCCCAGGCGTGTTAAGAGACTGTCGACGGCCATGGTGTAAACCAGCTGCGGCGGGTTGGCAACGGAAAAACACTGGCTGCGCCTCGAGCCAAAATGGCTGCAGAAGGGGGGAGGAAAAGGAAGATGGCAGAAACTCCGAAACAGCAGTGGCGGATACTGAAACTTGAGCCTCCGCTGCACTCTGAGCCTCCCGCGGGTATTTCTTGAAAGGTCTCAAGACCTGTCCAAAAGGAAATACAAACACATATGATAAACTCTGACGGGTTATACGAAGACTGCAAATGCGCGCGCATTGAGATGCGGACGTCACGAAGCAGTGCGCGCGTGTCGTGACGCCTCTGGAGGGTCAAGCCGCTCGACATCGGTCTGGGCCGTCTTGATGCCACCTCGCTCCTGATAGATGCCTCTTAAACTGGGATCCGGGTAGATGGGGTCGGAGGACTGCGCCGCATCGTCGCAGGTCGCGATGCCTCTTCAGCTTCAGACCGTTTGCATCAGCCTGGGCTGTCTTGAGGCCACCTCGCTCCTGCCTCCTCCCTTCTCGATCCTCCCCCAGACCCATCCCTCCGTCCTCGCTCCGTCCACCCACAACCTCCGTCCCTCTTAGCTGCTCTCTCAAATACTGGAGCAGGATGGGTTCAGCCAGTTCGTTTTCTCCTTTTGTCTGCATCCCACTGGTTAGTCGGGTGGACTCTGCTTTAGGGCCTGCTCGGCTACAGCTTTGAACCATCGCGAACTATGGAATTGCACTGTGCGCTGCTAGTTCAGGATGGAACTACCTGTGACAATTGTTGTCCAGGCGAGCGCCGCCGTTAGCAGCCACAGCCCACCACGCCCACCACCTACCGACCTATCCATCCAATGCACCGTATTGACAACACTGCCGGACAGACAATGGAAGCGCTTGAAAGGCGAGCGGGTTCCGAGTTATACCAGCTTGCGCACACTGCTTGGGAGCACTCCCCGCTTGCCCAAGCCATGCGCAACGAAGCTAATTCGATCTGAGGGCGTCCCCCCATCGTGCTCGGCTAGTTGGACTCACTGGCACGTCGGAGGAGCAGGAGTGTATGGGCTCAGGGTGGGCGCTGGGGGGCGAGAGGGTCAGGGCTAGGGGAGGACTTCATATCATCAACCTTTGGCTGGTCGTTGTCTCCGTCCGCCCCCATCTCCGCCAGAACCTGATGGTAGGTGCGCGCCGCGAGCTGGATTATGGCAAGTCGGGGGCTGCCAGGGTCTAGCAGCTGGGACTCCTCCATGATGGAAAGCAGCTCCTCATCACAGAGATCTTCTGCGCGCTCGAAAGAGCTCACGTAGCTCGGGGGCAAGTAGCCCTTGCTCTGCATCGATCGCAGTCCCTTCCGCCGTTGGTCGATTGGCACGAGGACGCGTACCAAGCGGACAGCGCGGCGGATTAGCAATTCCTGGAGCTGATGCATCTTTGCAGGTGGCACTCGCTGCATCAGCTCAGCATCTGAAAGGAACTGGTCAGCATCTGTCAGCTCTAGCTGGTCGAGCGCCTTCTCTTTCGCCTCGTAGTACGCATTGATCTCCTCGTCGCCAAGGCCACCCCAGACGTATTCGCCTGGGATCCCAAGCAGGGCGAGGCCGTCGCTTCTTCGCTTGCAGCCCAGGCGAATTAAGAGATTGTTGACGGCCATGGTGCAAACCAACTGCGGTGGGTTGGCAACGGAAAAACACTGGCTGCGCCTCGAGCCAAAATGGCTGCGGAAAGGGGGGAGACATAGGAAGAGGATGGCAAGAACTCCGACACGGCAGCGGCCGATACTGAAACGCGTACATCGGCTGCGCTCTGAGCCTCCCCTGGGCATCTCGGGAAAAGGTCCAGAGGCCCCGCGAATCCCCGAACAGTGCTTGCACTTAGGGCTCTTACGGGCATTGGGTGGGTCAGCCGAAGCTTCGGCTGGCGCCCGCCCGTGGACGCCTCGTGGGCGCTTCGCGCGCCGGGTAAGTCAGCCGAGGTCTCGCCCAGTGGGCGCCTCGAAGGCGCCTCGCGAGCGGGGCAGGTCAGCCGAGGTTTCGCCTGGTGCCCGCCCGGGGGCGCCTCGTGGGTGCCTCGTTGCCGTCTCGTTGGCGCCTCGTGCGCTGGGTGAGTCATTGGAGGTTTGTCGATATAGGTGAAGACAAACAGATATACACATGCTCCAGTACACATTTGTGCATACTGTATCACATAGGGTACACCGCCTAGCTTGCACCGCATAGCATTCAAGTGCACGACATAGCTTGCACCAACTGGCTTGCACCCAGTAGCTTGCAACAGTATTGCACAATACTTATTAGCCGGGCGAATCCAACGTATGGCCCATGGGGGCCCATCCTGAACGAAAAAAATTCGGGGGCGCGTCGAAGAAAGCAGGGGATCCGGCTTCACCAGAGAGATACAATTCTCAAGCGAGGGGTTCGAGCACGGGGGTACTCACCGCCTCAAACACTGGACGAGGAATAAACTCTCAGCCGCGGGGTTCTCGCACGCGGGGCTCCCCCCCCTGGCGCAATCAGAAGAGGACAACAGCGAGAGCCAAGATTGTAAATGGAATGCAGCAACACTCTAGTAGCAGTTGTACTGGAGGTGTACTCTAATACTCGTGGCACGAAACTAGCTTGTTCCACTGTGGTACGACTTGTGGTAGGCAATAGTAGTTGCACTCCAATGCCGTTTGCACTCTAGTACAGCATTCACCCTGGTACTCGTCGCACTCGGGGAAAAGTTGAAATCGAGTACGAGTTGAACTATAGCTTGAGTTCAAATCTGGTACTACTGTATATGTTCTCGAGTACCAGTCGCACACGAATGCTGCATGCACTCTCGTACATCGGAGCGGCCCAGTGCTCATTGCACTAGTACGGACCGTACTCTACTCCGGCTTGAACTCTACTACAAGTCAGAAGAAATGGTATCCATGCGCCGCCAGGGGTCCAAGGTTTACCGGTCGCCGCGAGGAGGGACTCCCCGCGGAAGGAAGAAGAGAAAGGGGTTGTCCAGGCATGAGATGCACCTCATAGCATACACCACAACGTAGCTTGCACGACATAGCTTACACATCCGCAGCGCAAAACATAACAGCTTGGGGTCCACGCTGGCAAACATCATTCCATAATGACATCCAGACGCACATGCTAAACATCGGTGGTTACACGAAGACTGCGAATGCGCGCGCACTGCGATGCCGACGTCACGAAGCAGTGCGCGCATGTCGTGACGCCTCTGGAGGTTCAAGAGGCTCGACATCAGTCTGGGCCGTCTTGAAGCAACCTCGCTCCCGATAGAGGCCTCCAAAAATGGAATCCGAGTAGAGCAGATGGGGTCGGAGGACCACACGGCACCGTCAATGCATAACCGATGCAGCGGTGATGCACTAGCGATGAATCGGCGATTCGGCGATGCATCGCCGACGCCAATGTGGAGAACATCGGGATCCACATCGAGCCGCATCGCCGATGCATCGGCAATGCGGCTTGATCCTCCGACCCCATCTGCTCGGACCTCATCTGGGAGAACTGGACCTGCCTCGGCCCTCCTCGATCCTGCCCTAGCACCTCTCCCTCCATCCTCGTGCCAACCTTTGTCTCACACCCGTCCCCCTGCTCTCTCCTCGATCCTCCCTCCCTGCTCCCCGCTCTTCGCTCCACGTCCCCCCCCCCCCCACACTCCCTCCTCGCTCCTCCCTCTTCCCTCTTCCTGCATCCTTCCTCTCTCAGCTGTCCTCTATCCCTCCTCTTCCCATTCTGCTCGCGCTTCTCGTTCCTCCCTCGTCCCTGTCTTCTTCCCTTGCTCGTTCTTCATTCCTCCACTCACCCTCCTCGTCCATCCCCTCTCACTCACCAAAGGAATCCAGAGGAGCCCTGGGGGATCCTGAGGAACGCGAAGGAGCCCTAAGGACTGCGAAAGAATCCAAAGGAATCCAAATGATTTCTCAGGGATCCGTAGGAATCCTAAGGAGTCCGGAGGGATCCAAAGGGATTCA
The DNA here is from genome assembly GCA_963575745.1 of Prorocentrum cordatum. NCBI lineage: Eukaryota > Dinophyceae > Prorocentrales > Prorocentraceae > Prorocentrum > Prorocentrum cordatum. Next base: position 32,937 of record CAUYUJ010004130.1, on the reverse strand, counting down.
AACAAATCCCCAAATGGATCCAGGAACCTGAAGGAATCCCAAGGGATCCGGGGGAAACCTCAGGAACCCAACGGATTTCAGAGGAATCCGAAGCAATCGTGACGAATCCAGAGGAGTGAGGAAAGCATCAGATTCAGAGGAGCCCGAAGAAATAAAGAGAAGTTCTGGCGAGTCCAAAGGGAACTCCTTTGAAATCAGACGGAGTCCGGGGGAATCCTGCAAAATCCACAGGACGCCTGAGGAATCGAAAGAAATCCTCAGACATCCAAAGGAATCCTGACGAGCCCTGGGAAATCCAGGAGGTGCCTGGGGAAACTGTGGGAATCCACACAATTCCTAAGGAACCATGTGGGAACGCACGAGGTTCGAAGGAGCCCCGAGGAATTCGAGTAATACTTATAGGGGACCAAATGAGTTCGAAGAGAACAGCAGGAAACTAAAGGAAGGGAACCTGAGGGATCCAGGGGAATCCTAAAACATGCGGGGGACTTCTAAGGCATCCAAATTCGTAAATTGACGTTCGCAGGGGCCCGTAGGGGACTGTGGGGAGCTTCTAAGCATCTCACTCAGAAGTAGAAGCTCGTAATTTTCTTCTCCGACGTGGTATGGCCCGTCCCAACGTCCCTTAGGGTGTGAACCGTCGGGTTGGAGTCTCACCCGACCCGTTGCGGTCAGACCTTTTCCTCCAAGAGGATCCCAAGAGGGTTCAAAAATGCCCAGGATAGGCCTACCAAGACCGACCCCAAACAGAGATGGACTCCAAGACAACTAATATGGTCCAAGGTGCCTGCAAGTCCGCCCAATAAGCCACCAAGACGGCCTAATATGGACCCAAGATGGCAACATATGGCCCCAGAGTACCTCCATGAGGCCCGAATCCATAAAGCTGAACCCACAATTGCCCAGGGAGGGCCCAAGACGAGCTCCGAGGGCCAAGAGGCCCCCAAGAGCTCCCCCAAAGGTTCCCAAGTGGCCCCAAGAGGAACCTCCAGGAGGCTAAATAAGTGTTTTCCCTCAGGTGTTTTAATGATGTTAGCGTCCTCGCCTTTTCGGACTTCCGACGCTCCAAGACGGGCCCACAAGCCCCCGAGAGCGCCCCAAGACGGCTCAAGAAGCCACTAAGAGGCCCGCAAGACAGCCCCAAGGGGCTCAAGACGGCCCCCAAACGGCCCCAAAGACCTTTAAGACCGCACTTGAGCACGCAAAGCGGGACCCACGACTGCCCAGGGAGGGCCCGAGACTGCCTCCGAGTGCCAAGAGGCCCCAAAGAGGCCCCTCAGAGGTCACCAAGAGGCCCCAAAGACGAGACATCCACGAGGCCCACATCACTGACTTCCCGTAGGTGTTTTAATGATGTTAGCGTTCTCGTCTTTTCGGGCTTCCGACGCTCCAAAACGGGCCCACAAGCCCCCGAGAGCGCCCCAAAACAGCCCAAGAGGGCCTAACACGGCCCAAGAGGCCCCCAACACGGCCCCAAGACAGCCCAGTAGACCTGGGCCGGCACGGAAACGGAAAGAGCGATTCAACAACTGGACCGAACTTACCCACACCACCGTTCGTACTGGGAGCCTTGGCGTTGAAAGCTTGTTACGTCACCCCTCGCTCTTGGGAGCCTTGGTGTTCAGAGATCGTTGCGTTGCCGCCCGTTCCTGAGCCTTGGCTGGGCCTTGGTGTCAGGAACTTGTTACGTCACCGCTCGCTGCTGGGAGCCTTGGTCTTATCAGCTTGTTTACGTCACCGTTCGCTCTTGGGAGCCTTGGTGTGAAGAACTTTTTGCGTTACCGATCGCTCTCTATTTGGCGTCTCTGGGCCTTCTTGGGAGTCCTATTGGGGCCCTTGTCGGGCCCTTTTGGAGGCCTCTTGGGAACCTCTTGGGGGCCTCTTGGGGCTTCTTGGGGGGCTCTGGGGGCCTCCTGGGAGCTTCTTGGGCGAAAAGCTAGACTTTTCGGTTCGTGGTCCCCCTCTTGGGGCCGTCTTGGGGCCCTCTTGGGCCGTCTTGGGCGCCTCTTGGGCCGTCTTGGCGCCCTCTTGAGCCGTTTTGGCGCCCTCTTAGGGGGCCTCTTGGGGGCCTCTTGGGCCGTCTTGGGCGGTCTTGGGCTCTCTTGGAGCGCTCTTGGGCCGTCTTGGGGAGAACCCGAACAACAAAACCCAAGGGAAAACCCGGAAACGGCCATTAACGCCCATCTCCACACGCTTCGCCCCTCCCCTGGAACCCCTCCCTTTAGGGCTTCGCCCACACCAGAACGTCATCACTCGTACCTCGCTCTTTCCGTTACCTCTCAGACGATCCTAAAGCGCCCAAAGAGGGACCCACGGCTGCCGAGGGAGGGCCCAAGACGGCCTAGGCCAGGAGGCCCCCGAGGGCACCCAAATAGTCCCCAAGAGATGGCCTAAGATGGCCTCAAGATCGAGCAAGACGGCCCATGAAGTCTCCAAGAGGACCTCCAGGCAAGCCACATATACTGGCCCCAAGAGGGCCCAAGAAGCGTCCGAGATGGACCCCTGACAGCCCAAGAGGCCCCCACGTCGGCCCCAAGAGGGCCCCAAAACTGCCCAGGAGAAATCCAAGACGCCCAATATCGCCTCCAAGACGGCCCCGAAGCGCCCCAAGAAGTCTCCAAGACGGCACAGAATGGACCCCACGACGGTTTCCGACGGCGTCAGACGGGCTAGGAACGCCCTAAGACAGCCAAAGAGCCTCCCGAAAAGCCTCCAGAAGCCCCCAAGAGGCCCAAGGAGGCCCCCAAGAGGCTTCCCAGGGGCTCCCAGGAAGCTCCAAGGAGGCCCCAAAAGTGCCCAACGAGGCTCCCAAGAGGCCTCTTCTTCCTCCTGCTCCTCCTCCTCCTTCTCCTCCTCGTCCATTTCTCCTGGCTCTCCCCCTGCTGCTCCTCCACCCCATCCTCCTCCTCCTCCACCTCCTCCTCCTCCTCACCTTCTTCGTATCATTAATATGTGCATTCGCATTGTTGTTCGGATTAGTCTTCTTCTTACAATTCTCAGTAATAGCATTAGCTTATGCTTATTCTGAACCGTACTAAGAACAGTCTTAGTATCACGAGTGTCCTTATCTGCTTATTACGAGTACAAGTATTCATACTGGTATTATCAGGAGTATGAACAATCTTGTTGTTCTAAGTCGCATTATTATTATTTGTATTTCTCGCCCACGTGTTCCCCGAAAGGTTTTCACAAGGGCTGGGGGAACACGTCGTCCGATGGCTTAGCCGAGCTCTGGCCGCAGCGTTCGGCCACATGGGCGCCTCAGAGAGGGCATGGGGGCGGCGGCGGTTCGCCGTGGGCGTCTTCGCTCCCCCGCCCACTGCTGATTCACCAAATGGGGGCCTGGCGTGCCAGGCTTTAGCTTCGTGTGTGACGCCGTCTGGAGGGTTCCCCGGGGGGTCTTGGCCGCTCGCGCCAGGTAAGCGGGTCGTAGGCTTTCCTCCCCAAGGCGGCCCCATGACGGCCACCAAGGTGGTCAGGAGATGGCTTTCGGGACGGCCAGGATGGACCCAAGAGCGCCCAAGAAGCCGCAAGATGTTTCCAAGACGGTCCAAGATGCACCCAAGGCTTCCGAGTGCTGCCTCAAGATGGCATCAGACGGCCCAAGGGGCTCCCATGAGCCGCCCAAGATGGCCCAAAAGCGTCCAAGAGGTCCTCCAGGAAGGCCGAAGAAGCCAAAGTCATTAACTTCCCACTGGTTTTTACGGATTTGGGCTTTTGCCCCTTCTGGGCTTCCGACGGCCCAAGATGGCCCAAGACGACCCAAGAGGCCACCAAGTTCGCCCACCAAGAGGGTCCAAAGACGGCCCAAGAGGCCTCCAAGACACCCAAAGTCTCCTCCAAGACGGCCAAGAAGATCTCAAGAGAGCCCAATAATAGCCCCAAGATGTTTCCCGACAGCTCAAGAAACACTCAAGACGGCCTAAGATTGCCTCAAATTGGCCCGTGACGGCACAATAGGCCTCAAGAGGCCTCCAAGACGGCCCAAGAGGCCTCCAGGAGGTCCTTCAGGAAGGCCCTGATAAGCCAAGAGCATTGATTTTCCACTGGGGTTTGCATGATGTTGGCTGTTGCTCCTTTTTTGGCTTCCGATGGCCCAAGACGGTCTAAGAGGCCCCAAAGTCGCCCCAAGATCGCCTAAGGCCTCCAGAATGGGCGCATGACCGCCCAGCAGGCCCCCAAGACGGCCCCAAGATGACCTCCAAGACGGTCAAGATGGCCTCCAAGAGGGCCAAGATGACCCCAAGAGGGCCCAAGACGGTCGCAAAATGTTTCCAAGACGGCCCAATATGTACCCAAGACTGCCCCACACGGCCCCGGGATGGCCCACGACGGTCCCGAAGGCCCCCAAGAAGCCCCCAAGACTTTACTAGAGGCCTCCAAGATGTCCTCCAGGAAGGCCCGAAGAACCCAACATCACTAGTTCCCCATCGGTTTTTGAAGGAACCCAGCATTGACTTCTTTTCGGCTTCCGACGGCTCAAGACGGAACAACAGGCCTCCAAGAACGCCCCCAGAGCGCTCAAGAGGCGCCCGAGAAGCAGGCAAGACGGCCCCAAGAGGGCCCCTAGACGGCCCAAGAGGCCTCCAAGACGCACAAGATCGCCTCCAAGACGGCCCCGAAGCGCCCCAAGAAGGCTCCAAGACGGCACAGTGTGGACCCCATAACGGCTTCCGACGGCGTCAGACGGGCCAGGAACGCCCTAAGACAGCAAAAGAGCCTCCCGAAAAGCCTCCAGAAGCCCCCAAGAGGCCCAAGGAGACCCCCAAGAGGCCTCCAAGAGGCCTCCAGGAAGTCCCCAACAGACTCCAAGAGTACCCCCAAGAGGCTCCCAAGAGGCCTCCTCCTCCTCCTTCTTCCTCCCTCTCCCTCTCTTCTTCTTTCTCCCCCACGTGCTCCCCGAAGGGTTTCCACAACGGATTGAGGACCTCATAGTCCGATTGCTTGGCCAAGCTCTGGCCACAATGTTCGGCCACATAGGCGCTTCCAAGAAGGCAGGAGGCGGCGGTGATTCGCCGTAGGCGTCTTCGATAACAAGTGACGAGCGGTGCATCACATCAACTGCCAAAGACTGGTGCTAAACAACAGCCCTCGCAGACCGCACGATCGAATCAGGCTCGGACCCAAGTGTGTCCGACTTCAATGATCAAATGCGTGAGGCAACATTTGGCAGCGCGCACAAGGCGGCGTGGGGAGGGGAAGGCTTCTTAGAAGGAGGCTGCTTCTCAGAAGGCGCCGGCCCCACACCTGTAGACAAGGCCCGCTTCCAAGAAGCAGGGGTGTTTCTCAGAAGCTCTCCCCCCTCCCCCTGCGCCCCCTGTGCGCGTGGCCGTGCATGAGAGAAGTTGTGAGAATGTGAGAACTGAGAAACTGAGAAACAAAGCGCAGATGCAACAGGCTGCGGCAGCGCGGGAGGCGTTGGCAGAGCACGGCAAGCTTATGATTATACAATGCTGAGGCGCTCCGCCCCTACCCTTGCTGGGGGCGTCAGCGTAAGAGGAGCCGCTGCCGTAGCCTGAGGAAGCGAGGGGACACAGATCACTGCATCAACATAAAGTGAGGTTCGCGCGGATTTCTTGGATTCGCGCCAGGGGCGGCGCCAAAGGCGTCGCCAGGGGGGCCAGCGCCGACCCGAGAAATCCGCACGGAGCTGCGAAAGTTGATAGTTAGACCTTCATTCTTGCTCGGAATACAAGAAAAAATGGCGCCCACAATCTGGGAGAGAATTAGCCTGGCGAAGGACCCAACCATACGCAATTGTGGATACAGCAATTGTGAATACCATCTTCGCCCGCGCTCCCTATGTGGGCACGGCTTCCCGCCGGAGCCCGACATGCTCAGGGACACGTTTGTGGCCGTCTTCGCGAGCGCCGACGACCACGAGGACGGCGTCCCCCTGACCGAAGAGCAGAAGCAGGAAAGGGTTCTGAGAGCCAGGAGGGAGACTGCCATTGACGCCTTCGGTGGAGCTCCTATGGGGTCACGATCCGCATGAGGGGTGTGCCGAAATGGCCCGAGGCCGCCATGCGAACCCTGCCACTGGGGGCCTTCGGTGGAGCTCCCTATGGGGCCACAATCCTCGTGAGAGGTGTGCCGAAATGGCCCGGGGCTGCCATGCGAACGCTGCCACTGGGGCCTTCGGTGGAGCTCCCTATGGGGCCACGATCCTCGTGAGGGATGGCCGAAATGGCCCGGGGCCGCCATGCGAACGCTGCCACTGGGGCCTTTTGTGGAGCTCCCTTATGGGGCCACGATCCTCGTGAGGGGTGTGCCGAAATGGCCCGGGGCCGCCATGCGAACGCTGCCACTAGCGCCTTCGGTGGAGCTCCTTATGGGGCCACGATCCTCGTGAGGGGTGCGCCAAAATGGGGCGGGGCCACCATGCGAACGCAGCCACTGGAGCCTTCGGTGGAGCTCCCTATGGGGCCACGGTCCTCGTGAGGGGTGCGCCAAAATGGGACCATGCGAACGCAGCCACTGGAGCCTTCGGTGGAGCTCCCTATGGGGCCACGAGCCTCGTGAGGGGTGCGCCAAAATGGGGCGGGGCCCCATGCGAACGCAGCCACTGGAGCCTTCGGTGGAGCTCCCTATGGGGCCACGATCCTCGTGAGGGGTGCGCCAAAATGGGGCGGGGCCACCATGCGAACGCAGCCACTGGGCCTTCGGTGGAGCTCCCTATGGGGCCACGTCCTCGTGAGGGGTGCGCCAAAATGGGGCGGGGCCACCATGCGAACGCAGCCACTGGAGCCTTCGGTGGAGCTCCCTATGGGGCCACGAAGCGCTGTACTGGGTGGGTGAAACGCAGAGGAGGAGGAGGAGGAGGAGGAGGAGGAGGAGGAGGAGGAGAGGAGGAGGAGGAGGAGGAGGAGGAGGAGGAGGAGAGGAGGAGGAGAGGAGACGCGGGCCACCGTCTCTTCAAAACGAGGACGCAACACCACAGGATGGTTGGGAAAAAAGGAATCGTGGCCGTCCCCTTGACTGCGCTGGAGAGGCAGGCACATAGCGCCCATCCTGTGGCATAGCGGAGGGGCCTGGTGCTTCGGCGCAGCAGAAGATCGACCTGCCCGTGGGGGTGCAGCTGGCGTCCAGGCGCTCGCCGGCCAGGGAGGACGACCTGCGGCGGCGGGCGGCGCGGCGTACCGCTTCCTCCTCCGCGGGGGCGCGCAGGGCTGCGGCACGCGCAGATCTGCGAGTCGCTGTGCTGGGCGTGAGCGCGCGTGCCTCTGTCGCCGGCTTCCTGCGGACGCCGGGGGGGCCGCACGCGGAGCTGTGCCAGGCGTGCGCGGTGGCCGCCGCTGTCGTGCGCCCCCGGGGGGGGGCCGATTGGGGCAGCGGCACGCGCAGGTCCCAACGAGACCGCGGCCTCCCCAGCAGCCACCAGGCGTGCAGCCGTCGCCGCTCCTCCTCCTCCTCCTCCCTCCTCCTCCTCCTCCTCCTCCTCCTCCTCCTCCCCCTCCTCCTCCTCCTCCTCCTCCTCCTCCTCCTCCTCCCTCCTCCCTCCTCCCTCCTCCTCCTTCTCCTCCGCCTCCTCTCCTATTCCTCCTCCTCCTCCTCCTCCTCCTCCTCCTCCTCCTCCTCCTCTTCCTCCTCCCCCTACTCCTCCTCTCCCTCGCCCTCTGGAGTCCGGCGGAGTGCTGAGGCCTGGCGGCGCGCCTGCGAGCACTCCTGGCGCCAGCACAGAGCGGCGTGGGGAAGGAGCACGATCCAGCGGGTACACCGAACAAGAAGCTGGCCCGGCAAGCAGGTGCCCGCGATAATTTCTCAGTCCCCGATGGATCCCCAGAGCTCTGGGGCGCCTTACGAAGCGCGGAGTCGACGAGGAGCGTGCCCCTTTGATTCCGTATAGCCATTAATGTTGCATGCGCCTGCTAAAAATGTGCTGTCGGCCTCAGCCTGCACGACGAAGGAAGTAGGAAACCGTTCGTCATCCTCGCACCCTCCTCTTCGACGCCGTTGCCCTCTTCTTCCACATCCATCTCCTTCCCCCGGCAGCCGCGATTGGTTCACATGAGGCGCGCGCACCGCCACGGCCTCCTGCCTGCATGTCGCGGGGGCTAGCATGCCCTGCCCCGTCATGGTCTATCCTGGATGGGTCCGCTGCTGGCGCAGCTTGGTTGACATGGGTGCTCTCCTCCCTGTCCTCAGGAGGGGGAAGAGAGCCCCCCAGAGGGAACCACAGGTCCGCATCTTCGAGCTTCCAGAGAGAGAGAGAGGGAGAGAGAGGAAGGAGAGAGGAGAAGTAAAAGGAGGGGGGAGGAAGTAGGGAGTTGTCGTCGCCTGGGCCTGGGGCCAGGGGCCTGGCGACGCACGCCCAGCCACAAGGCCCAGGGGCCAGGGCCACGCCTGGAAGCCCAAGGGAGAGGAGCGCATCGGGACGAGAGCGGAATGGAAGGAGCTTGCGGGTCTCGATCCTGGATCCGCCTCCTCCGACCCCAGCTCCTCATCCTCCTCGATCCTCCTCTTTGTCCTCGGTCCTCGATCGTCCTCCGTCTCTTCCTCTTCGGTCCTCTTCTTCAAGTCTCCATCCTCGATCCTGGATCCTCCTCCCTACGGGCAGCAGGAGGAAGCCGGTGTAGGAGCAGGGGGGCGTCTAGCACCCACGAGCTGGTTCCCAACCATCCTGTAGTGATGGGTGTTCGTTCTGACGGGACGGCGCCCCGCGTCAATCACTCCTCCTTCCTCCTCGCCCTCCTCCCACCTCCCTCCTCCCATCTCTGTTGCCTCCTCTTGCCTCCTCCCTTCTCCTGCAGCGCTGTGTTGCGCCATGTGCGCTTTATGACGATAAGGGTGGGGGGTGGCTTGGGTATGGGCGGGCGGAGCATTTACACCTTGGCGCCCGTGCTGCTAGATACCGCGTGCTTCTGCCAGCAGCTAGTGAGTGCCGCACTAAGCTGACCGTCTCCTCGGCGAATCAGAGCGCAATTCCAAACAAATCCATCCCTGCCTCTGCCCTCCGCATGTCTCTGTTCCGGTGTGCCCCTCACAGGTTCCGTGGGCCAATCTGGATCTCCACCGAAGGCCGCAGAGGCGGCGTTCGAATACGTCTCCCCCGCCCGGTACCGCGCTTCGTGGGCCCATGGCGAGCTCCACCGAAGGCCCCAGAGGCGACGTTCGCACGCGGTTCCCCCCGTCCAGCACAATGTTTCGTGGGCCCCTGTGGAGCTCCACCGAAGGCCCCAGAGGCGACGTTCGCAAGCGTCTCCCCCGACCCAGGTGCAGCGCTTTTCGCGGCCTCATGTGAAGCTCCACCGATCGATCCAGTGGCCGCGGCCGCGGCCGCAGGCGTCTCCCCCACCCCTTACGGCACACCCCATCACGCGCCTCGTGGCCTCGTGCCTCACATGGGGGCTCCACCGAAAGCGGCACTCACAACGCGGTACTCACAAATGCATATGGTTGGGCCCTCCGCCTGGATATGTTTAAACAGCATGAGGGGGTGCCTTGTCTCAAAGGGGGTGCTGCACAACAGAGGGGGCCTCTTGAGGGGGAGGGGCACGTTTAGCACCAAGGATCTGTCCAACATCATTTTTCTGAGAGGCCTTATAATATAGAGGGTGCTGTTCAGGAGGAGGGGCACGCCTTAGAAAAACAACGTTTAAAATCAGCTTGGGGAGGGGCTCGCCTAGCAGAGAATGCTGCGCAGCAGAGGGGGCCTGTGCAGGAGAAGAGGTACGTCTAGCACAAAAGAGCTTTTGAACAAATCAACTTGGGGAGGGGCCTTGTCTCAGAAAGAGGGCTGGTGCAGGAGGAAGGGCACGTCTGGCACCAAGGATTTTGGTTGATCAGATCGGGGAAGGACCGTAAGGACCTTGCCTAACTGAAGTTGCAATGCAGCAGAGAAACCCCTGTACATAAGGAGGGGCGCGTCTAGTATCAAAGGAGATTTGTGCATCAGGTTGTGGGGTGTGGGGCTCGCCTAGCAAAAGGTGTTGTGCAGCAGAGGGGGCCTGTGAAGGGGAAAGGGCACACCTAGCACCAACGAGTTGTGTTCTGTGTCAGCTTGTGGAATGGCCCTGTCCCATACAAGGTGCTGTGCAGGAGAGGGGGCCTGTGAAGAGAGAGGGGCACGTCTAGCACCAAGGAGCTGTTGCTTCAATTCGCCTGGAGAGGGGCCTTGTCTCATTCAGGGTGCTGTGCAGCAGACCAGGCCTGTGCAGGAGGGGGTGCATGCCTGGCATCGAACGCGTGCTCTGACTCCGCTCGGGGGAGGAGCTCGCCGAGCGATGTCCTCCGAGGCTCAGGGCCCAGAGCCGACGGCTTGGGGCCCAAGGCCCACGACCCGGGGACCGGTGACTGGCGTCCGGTGTCCAAGGCCCGGGGCCCGAGCCCCGAGGGCTGGGCCCCAAGGGCTGGAGGAGGAGGAGGAGGAGGAGGAGGAGGAGGAGGAGGAGGAGGAGGAGGAGGAGGAGGAGGAGGAGGAGGAAGAAGAGGAGGGGGAGGAGGAGGAGGAGCAGGGGGAGGGGGAGGAGGAGGGGGAGGGGGCCCGGGCCAGGGCCTAGGCACGACGTTTCCTCCAGAAGCGGGGAGGAGGAGGACTGACTCTAGGGGTCTCTGCACGTCCCTGGCCGGAGGGTTCTGAGGGCTGCCAGATCCGCCACAAGGCCGACAAATCGCACCAAGTCAAAGATTAGCCCCCCTGCACCTCCTCCTCCTCCTCCTCTTCTTCTTGGTATTCTTATGATTATTATTATTACTATTATTCGTCTTCTCCTTATAACTATGTTGTCATTAATATTAAAAATAAGAATACTAATAATACGAATAATAATAATACTAATAATACTAATAATAATAACGACAATAATAATAATGATAATAATATTAATAATGAATATTCTTAGTATTACTATTAGTACTGATACGATTAATACTATTATTATCATTATGATTACGATTACTATTACTATTTCTATTCCTATGACTATTAATATTATTATTGTTATTCCTCCTCCTCCTCCTCCTCCTCCTCCTCCTCCTCCTCCTATGGGTCCTATGGGTCCTTGGCGCACCAGATCCTGCTGAGCAACACCTGGAGCAAATATGGGGTTAACAAATGTACGCACGGCACTTACCAGGGGTCATCCTCTCCGAAACGGCACCGACCTGCCAAACTCCACCCCCGACGAAGGGTCGATTCCACTATTGAGGAGGGACAGGGTGTTGCAGGCAGACTTATACCTGGGGCCGTTGTTACAGGGCTTTGCAAGGAGGACCACCTTGGTAGTGCCGAGCGCCCCACAGACACTGCACCACACTCGACCACCAGCACCACTCCAAAGTCTATGGGAGGGGTGCGATAATCGACCAGCTCTGGGGTGCCCAGTACACGGAAACGAGGTCACTGCACCTCGGGACCAGCCACGAATTCCCCAGCTGATGCAAGCCTTTCTCTTCCCCACTCGCACCAGGTCATGGCCATTCGCATCTGACACCAGCTCGAGGGTGGCTGGGGCCTTGAGCCTCTTGGCTCTGAACTGATCAGCATCTCCGAAATTCAGCTTGGAGGACGCTCCCCCGACTCCCGCAACCAGGATAGATCGGCCGCGGGTCTTGAAGTCAAGTGCACGCAATTCGTCTACCTTCCTGGGGGGCATATGATGCATTCTGGTTCCGAGCTTGACCAATCAGTCAGCCTCTCGGTTGCCCCTCCAGGCCCACCAAGCACATCCTTGGGCGGCTGCCTTGGCCCAAGACTGGTGGCTCCGAATTTCTCTACTGTGATGGGCGCCGTTATATCTTCGCACTGCTTGAAAAGATCACGCCACACTTCAGCATGCGCAAAATTACCACGGGGCCATTGGGGGGCCAGCCTCCCAGATATCTACAACGATCTTACAATCACACACTACATGAACAGGCTCCACGCCTACATTCTTAACAAGCATGAGCAGAGCATACACTTCGGCACACCCCGACTGCTGGACAGGGTGGGGCTGTGGCCCGCACAAGGTCCCGCCCACGTCCCCGCGGCGGTCGACTTGGACCACGCCCCAGCCGGCCCGCTCCAGCGCGAGATCTCCAGGGGAGAAGGCCGACCCATCGATCGCGACATTTCCACTAAAGACCCCGTGAGGGGGAAGCACGCCCCACGCTTGGGAAAAAAATCCATACGGGGGGGAGGGGCCTCAAAAACCAAGCTGGGGACAAGACGTCCGGCGGTTCCGATATCGCAGGGCGAAGCCTTTTCGAAATCAACGATCGCCTCGGGCGCGTCCAGCTCTCGGCGCGTCCGCGAAGTCGCAGGGCATCCGGTGATCCTGTGCTCCGGCGTGCCGAGGTCGCCGCGCAGCTTGCACTCGGGGCAGGCCGCGCGCCCTCGCGAAACACCAGAGGCACTGCGGGCGATGACAGCGCGGATCTGGGCCAGTCTCTTGCTGGACACCCCGTGCACCCTCGCTCCATACAGCCCCGCGGGAAGCCCTCCAGTCCTCAGGATCCGTTGTGCACCAACCGCCGCAGAACGAAGCGCACGAAAGCGATGAGCACGAGGCAGCAGTTTCGAAATCCGCCCAAGATGCACCTCCGCTCCGAGACGGCCGCGGAACCGAAAATCAGCGCCGAGGTTTTTGGTAGGTTCACTATGTCTAAACTTCCAGCGACGCAACTTCGAAGCGATATCTTTCGAAATCGAACCCTGGGCACGATGAGGCACGCGCGCTCAAGCTGCTGGCACATGAAGAAACTGGCAAGACCGGGCCCCGTGGCAACAGCTCTGGCCTGCCCAGCCACACATAAGGTTACGTCGTCAACAACGTTGAAGATGCGCACAAATCTGAAGGCATCAGCCGCCACGACAAGGGTGATGAGGAGGAAAAGCTGGAGAAGAGCGGCAGCGAATGTGCACCCAGCGAGGATCGCCTGGACAGCGAAGACCCCTCGAGAACACATCTTACCCCAGGTAACGCGACGACGACCCCGACAGACGGAGAGGAAATACCCAAGAATTGCGATGGTGAAATTGTGTTTGATGGCCGCCCGCACGAGGAGGACGTCGGCGACTTTCTCGTGCGTTTTGGCAAGGTCGGTGAGGGAGGAAGAGACGGCGATGCCCGTGTTCTGAGCAAGCTCTCCTAAGGCTGACTGCTCCCACACGGCTCGCTCGCATGAGCGCCCAGCACTCTTGTGGAAATAGTCCCTGGGACGGGCCCGTTCCCAAGGGGTCGCCCCCTTCCTGAGCAGCCTGGACAGAAGCCGCGCGAAGGCAGAAAGAAGCCCCGTTGGCCTACGCCCCCCGTCAGGTTTTTCGATCATGGCCACCGGGATGGTTTCCATCTGGCTGGGGACGTGACCGAACTTCAGAATGGCTTCCCAGAGGCCTGCGAGCGCCTGCAGGCAGTCATCACTCATGAGCAATAGATCTCGAGGATGGACGCTGTCGCTCCCCAGCGCGGTCCGAACCTTAAACTTCTTGCAGCGCGCCCTGATGGCGCGCGGGTCGAACTCCCATGTGGCCAGCTGGCAGTACTCATCATCGCTGAGCGAGTCGATGTAATCATTCAAACAACTGATTGGGTCCTCATCTGGCACTCCCCCTCCTGGATCGTTCCACGCCCCTTCCCATTCAGAAAGAAGGTTGTTCAAAACTTACTGCGGTCCTGGAGGGGCCTGGTCGGGCGATGAAGACCTAGCGGGGATCCACCCAGTGGGGGCCCCGGTGCAGCGGCGACCTAACGCTCCCCCGTTTTTGACAGCTTCCTTGACCCAGCTCCTCCAGGCAGACTGGTGCGCCGCAGCCTGCGCGCGCTCGAGCAGGGCCGCCCGCTTGCCAGCGTCGACCGGCCAGTGGTAGAGGTCTCGAGCAGCAGAATCCTGGAGAGCTGCGCGCCCTGGAGCCCCTCCGCCCACTCCTGGTCGCTCCTAAGGGTAGGGGGGCCTTGGAAGATCTTGTTAAGGATGCACCGAATATCCATCCACAGCCCGGACGCCCCTTTCTGTTCGATATAATGGGGCCCAATGAGCCAGATGCGAAGAGAACGCCACCCCCGAGCCCGAAAACACCCCACAGGATACGGCCCCCCAGCGGTTTGAATCTCAGGGGCGCAATGGATCTGGCCCCCAAGGGCCCGCCCGCGGCATTTATCCACGAGCTCCTGGTCTAGGCAAAAAGCCCTGCACATCTCGTCCTCGTGGAGACTTAAGAAGATATTGAAATAGTGCTGAAGATGCTCCGGGTCGTCGGCTCCTTCGAGCCGCCCCAGTCCACCGGCGCTGTCGGGGGCCCGAAGGGGAGCTCAGCACGATCTCGCGGGAAGCTCTTGGGCCCTATCAACATCGGCATTTTCGACAGAACCGCCTTGTGCCGCATGACCAGCTGCGCTGCCCACCGCGGCTTCAAAGTTGAAAGTCGGCTGCGGCGAACACACTTCGCTGAACTAGCAAGTCCTGGCGAGACTAAAGAAGAAGTCGAGGACCTTCCAAATCTTACCACACATGCACGTAGGTGACAAGGGAGCACATATGGTAGCACGGAGACGGGAATCCCATCCACACTCGCTGATAGCTTGAGGAGTGCAGTTCCAGTCCCCTCCTATGATGCACGGCGACCTCCACCCATGCCGAGGGCCTCGCCCCCCGTAGGTAGGTAAAGTGAAACAGCTAAGAATCCCCCAGGGACGTACGCACTAACCCAACAAATGTGCACCCTATGAGGGGATGGAAATCGTGGCGCAGAGGCCCCAGGCGGCAGGCTCATATCAAACTGCCGACGACATCCGACACCGGCACCCCTCGACAGCCCGCCGTCCTGGGTAATGACAGAGGGTCGCAAGCTGGTCTGCCAGCCTAGCGAGCCCAATCTATATTCGGCTTCTTTAATGTGAAAAAGGTGCTCGACCGTTCTCTTGCATCATCACCACATCGGCTCGGCACTCCTCCGCTAAAAAACGACAGACAGGCCCCCATCCCGAGGAGTTCGCAGTCTCGGCAACAAACTCCTGACGGCGCTTCGCAGCCTGCAACCCAGGAGGGGAGGAAAGAGGAGGAGGCAGCCCCGAGAGAGAGGTGTTGCAAGTAGCTAGGCGCCCGCACCCCTGAGGGGCGTCAAAGATGCTGCGGGCTGTCGCCCATGGCGGCCAACGCCGCTCGGGCACGGGCAAGAGGCTCAGAAAGTGGTATCAGGGGACGGAGAAATAGGCGCAGCCGCAGTTGCCGTCGTCGCCGCCCCCTGCTGCCCGCCGCCGTTGCCATCCTCGGTGACCGTAGCAGCCACTCCGCTCTCGCCCTTGCGCGTCTTGACGATGCTCTCTGAATGCTCCTTGTGGGCTTTGGCGAGCGAGTCAGCCTTGTCGCGGATGGCGCTGAACAGGTTGTCCGTCGCCGTCTTGAGCCCCTCAACCAGAAGACGCTTCCTTTCCTGAACAGTTGCAACAGCTTCCTTGGACAACTCTTGGTGGTCGCCCAGGCCGAAGAGACTATCGCACTCCACGAAAATATCTGCGATGCTGCCATCCAAAATATCCTTGATCCGAAGCTTCGCCCCCGCCGACTTGACCTGCTGCTCCTTGCCGATGGTCTGCGAGTGAAACTGCGCCACTGCACTCTTGTACTGCGCTGTGGCGGCCTCGACCTGAGCGACTAGGCTGGTGACGACCAGCTGCTGCTGCTCGCGCTGCTTGGCATGTGCCTCTCCAGCTTCCAGCTTCTCCGCAAACCTATCCGTATTATTCGAGACATCTTGACAGACGCTCTCGGTTTTCTGTACTTAACTCGAGCTACAGGACAGCTACAGAGCTGATACGTACAGAATCTGATTCAGAATCATCAGTGGCCGTTGTCTGTTGAATCCAGAGCTCTGAACTCGGTCTGCTGCCCGATCTAGAATCGCGAAACTATTCGTATTGTTCGAGTCATCTTGAGAGATGCTGTCGGTTCTCTGCACTTAACTCGGGCTGTAGGGGGGCTGCATGGCTGGTAATCACTGGAATCGATTCGGAGACATCAGGCGCGTCCGCCTTTCGAATCCAGAGCTCCGAACTCTGTCTGCTGCCCGAACTAGGTCCGCGAAACTATTCGTATTGTTCGAGTCATCCTGAGAGGTGCTGTCGGTTTCCTGCACTTAACTCGGGCTGTGGGGGGGCTGCAGGGCTGGTAATCACAGGAATCGATTCAGAGACATCAGACGCGTCCGCCTGTCGCATGCAAAGGTCTGAACTCGGTCTGATACTCGAGCTAGGTTTGCCAAACTATTCGTATTGTTCGAGTCATCTTGAGAGGTGCTGTCGATTTACGCACGTAACTCGGGCTGTAGGAGAGCTACAGAGCTCGTACAGAAGACAATCCAGAAGCATCGGGGGCGTTCGGCTGTTGCATCCGAGAGGTATGAAATTGCTTGGGCTGAACAACTATTTTTTCTGTGTATTTGTTTCGACATTATATGTTGTCAGGAAGCTCTACGAGCCCCCCGGCGGTAACAAAGGTTGACGGTTTACCGCCGGCGCCCAGTTGGTCGACCCGACCAGAAAGGACAAAGTGGTGGTTTTGGGTCGGTTTTGCTCAGATTTGAAAGATATTTGACAATTCATTTTGAGAAAGCAGATTTTTACGCCGAGCACTGGCATATGAACTTTGTTCCCTGAGCAGCTCAGCTCTCTGGAGCCAGTTTTAGTTTCAGTTGACTTCCGGGAACCGACTGCATCTTCACTCCGCAAATCTCAATTTGACGCTTTTCTAGAAAAGCTGCAAGAAGCTCTCCTAAGCTTTCTTACGGGTGCAAGGAGCTCTACGAAGTTCCCGGCGGTGACCAGGTTGACGGTTCACCGCCGGCGCCAGCGGTGAACCGTCAACCTGGTCACCGCCGGGAACCTCGTAGAGCTCCTGACACTGGCAAGAGTGTTCAGAATCGGAGTAGAATAAAAAAATGTAGATTTTTCGAAAATCTGTATTTTCGATGTTTTCGATGTTCATATTTGCTCAGTTCCTGGAAGTCAACTCATAAGAAAATGCATCGGCTGAGCTGAGCTGCTGTCGGAGAGTTTATATGCCAATGCGACGCGCAAAAATCTGCTTTCTTAAAATAAATGGTCAAATATCTTTGAAATTTTTGCAAAACCGACCAAAAGTCACCAATTTGTCCTTTCTGGTCGGGTCGACCAACTAGCTCCACCCCGCGCCGGAATTCCTCTAGCTCATCGATGCCGCCACAAGCGCATGGCCAGCTTCTCGTGCTGCTGCAGATACTCCAGCTTCTCAGTGGCCACAAGCTGCTCCTCCACATAGTGTAGCTTGGCATGTGCCTCTCCAGCGACCTTGTAGGCCGCCTTGCCAGGCTGTCGTCGTCATCATCATCATCATCATCATCATCATCATCATCATCATCATCATCAGCATCAGCATCAGCATCAGCATCAGCATCAGCATCATAATCATCATCATCATCAGCATCCGAATCAGCATCAGCATCAGCATCAGCATCATCAGCATCATCAGCATCCGAATCAGCATCAGCATCAGCATCAGCACCATCAGCATCATCATCACCGTTATCATCATCATCATCGTCATCATCATCATCATCAGCAGCAGCATCATCATCAGCAACATCATCATCAGCATCATCAGCATCATCATCAGCAGCATCATCAGCAGCATCATCATCAACATCACCATCATCATCAGCATAAGCATCAGCATCAGCATCATCAGCATCATCAGCAGCAGCATCAGCGTCATCAGCATCATGATGATGGTGATCATCATCATCAGCATCATCAACATCATCATAATCATCATCAGCATCATAATAACCATCATCAGCATCATCAGCATTATCAGCATCAGCATCATCAGCAGCAGCATCATCAACATCACCATCATCTTCAGCATCAGCATCAGCATCATCATCATCAGCAGCAGCATCATCATCATTATCAGCATCAGCATCATGATGATGGTGATCATCATCATCATCATATTCAGCATCATCAGCATCAACATCATCATCATCTGCATCATCAGCAGCATCATAAACATCACCAGCATCATCAGCATCAGCATCAGCATCAGCATCATCATCAGCAGCATCATCATCAGCATCACCAGCATCATGATGATGGTGATCATCATCAGCATCATCGTCAGCAGCAGCATCATCATCAGCAGCAGCATCATCATCAACATCACCATCATCATCATCAGCATCATCAGCATCATCATCACCATTATCGTCATCATCGTCATCATCAGCATCATCAGCAGCAGCATCATCATCAGCAACATCATCATCAGCATCAGCATCATCATCAACATCATCATCATCATCATCATCAGCATCAGCATCAGCATCATAAACATCACCAGCATCATCAGCATCAGCATCAGCATCAGCATCATCGTCAGCAGCATCATCATCAGCATCACCAGCATCATCATTATCATTATCATCTTCGATCCCTCTCTCCCCCCCGCCCTCCCTCGATCCATCCCTCCATCCCTCCACCTCTCCATCCCTCCACCTCTCCATCGCTCCATCCCTCCCCCCCTCCTTCCCTCAATCCGTCCCTCCCTTCCTCCCTCCTTCCCTCCCCCGTCCTCCGCCTCCTCCTCCGCCTCCTCCTCCGCCTCCTCCTCCTCATCTTCCTCCTCCTCCTCCTCATTTTCCCCCTCCTCCTCCTCCTCCTCATTCTCCTCTTCCTCCTCCTCCTCTTCCTCCTCCTCCCTCCTCCCTCCTCCTCCTCCTCCTCCTCCTCCTCCTCCTCCTCCTCCTCCTCCTCCTCCTCCTCCTGCGCCTCCTCGCCCCCCTCCTCCCCTATATCCCCTGGGTCCTAGAACTCGCCCCATGCCAACGCAGGAGCAAACCCAGCGGCAAGTTCCAAACCACGGGTCTGGGAGCAACAACTGGCCGCCTAGGCCGCGCCGAAGTAATTTGAACGGGCCCTTGGGCGAAGGATCTGGAGAGCCCCATAAACTTTTCCGACGGGCGGTCCTTCTCCACTCTGAACTTTTCCAGAGCTGCCCTGACCAAATGGGCTGCCGTCTTCGGCTTACGTCAACGGGAGGGTTTGTCTCCTGCCGCACGCCCCACGCGTGCGGCAGAAAACTATGACCCTCGAGCCATTTCCCTCACAGGCTCACAGGCTCCCGTCCGCTCAGCGCCCCCCCCCGCCCCCACCCGAATCACCCACAGCCTGTGCAAGTGATGCTGGCATAAGGAAGCGGTCAGTCTTGGGATGTCTGGACAAGCTTGAGCCGCCAGTCTAGACCTGAGTGCCTTCGTGGCCTGCAAATTTCGTACTCCACCAACTCCTCCCCAGGTTGGTGACCCAGTGGCCCATCAGCGAACTCTCCAAAAGCAATCCATCCTTCGGTGTGGGTGTGGGGGCGCGGCTGGGGCATGGACCCACGGTCAGGCGAATCGAGACGCGCTAGTTTTGCAGCATCACGCCATGATGTCCGAGCACGGATCGAGCGCTCACCTGCCCTCCAGCGCCTCGAGGCCGGCCTCAGGGTGGAACCTGCTGCGCTATTTGGCGCACCGATCCGCCTCCTTGTTGTCGAAGTGATCGTGCCACGATATGCCACGGCGGACCGCCTCTGCCAAGCTCCGGACCTTGATCCAGCGCAACGCAACATTTCTGGGCCAATCTGGCCAATGTGCCAGAACGCCTTCACCCAGATATCCGCGCACTTGTGAAGCGGCCCGCGACCAAACTTGGGAACCCTTGTGATAGGTCGTCGAACAGCCCTGCGCAGTCCGTGAGTACCTCCAAGGGTCCGAGTCCTCTTTCCTCCAAGGTCATCAGCAGCGCGCACAACTCAAACTCAGCGCGACCGATTGGACCCACCCCGGCACCTCGCCGCACATCCCGCCCAGCAGCCCACCCGCGGGCGCGACCGCGATGGCGGGCCACCCCGCGCTCGAGAGCAAGAGCTCGGGGATCGCGGCCGACCTGTCGAAGCAGACGACGCCCTCGAAACTGTCAGACCGCACCTCGCGTGGGCGCAGCACCTCGACCGTCGTGCTGGGCTTCGGTGCCCAGCCAAAGCCGAGATTGATGAGGCCCCTGGTCATGCCGAGGTTCACGGGCAGGGCTGCCCTGCCAGCTGCGGCCGCCCTCTCGAACGCCGCGCCCCGAGCCCAAGTGGCCGAGCCCTCGCACGTGAACCGCGCGCGGCTCGTCGACCCCCGCTCCCCGCGGCGCCACTTGCACCGCGGGTCTAGCCCCGCTCGCTGGCTGTCCGCCAGGCCACGCGAGATGAGGGGCTCCAGTAGCCGCGCTTTCTCCGGCCGCCCGCTCGCCCGCGGCCCCGCCGGCGCGCGCCGAATAGAGCCCGAATGACGCGGCCTGCCTCGCGGCGCTTCGAAGCCAGCGTGGTTCGCGACCTTCCGCATCAGATGCCCGTGGGCCCCATGCTCGCTGAGTCTGACTGTCAGATTGGGGCCCAGCAGCTGGAGATCCAGCCCGGCGCCCCCGTCGCCTCTCCGAGCGCGCCGGGGCTCGGCGCCCCAGCCCGCCCGCTCCAGCGCGAGATGCGCCACCGCCGCTGGCCCCGCGACGCCCCGCCAGTTCTCGGCCTGCGCCGCGAAGACTGCCACGAAGACTGCGTCGGCCCGATATCTGCAGCAGACAGCCGCGGCCAAGGCCATCGGAGGTCGGGCGCGCGCGGCGCGGGCAGGGTCCTGCATCTGCGATTTGCCATCCTGCTGCGCGAACTGGATGGCGCGACGGTTCGCCCCCCGGTCAACTGCTGGCCGGGGGCCCCGCGCGAGCGGGCACCGGGCGGGGCAGCGGCGAGCCCGCCGCTTCAACGCGCGCTGCAGAGCCGGGCCACGGCCATCGCGGGCGCCGCGCACCTGGGAGCCACGGTCCGAGCGCAAGCCAGGCGACCGCGGCAAAGCGCCCAGAAGCCTTCCTGTCCATCGCGCAGTCGACCCCGCGGCCCTGGGGCCCCTTGACGCACCTGCTCTCCCAGCCCAAAAGGCGGCCCGCAACGCGTGCCCCCGCAGCTCCGTCGCCGGCGCGGGCCCGGCCGTGGGCGAGGGAAATCGCGAAGCCCAAGTCCTCGAGCGGCCTGCAGAGCATCTAGGCGCCCCCCGCGATGACGCGCTCGATCTCCCCGAGCTTGCCGCAGACCACCAGCGCGATCGACATCGTCGACGACGACGCGCGTCTCGATCGACAGCCGCGACCTCAGCACGGCGCCAGGCGGCGCCAACAGGACCCGCTGGAGGGCGGCGGCGCAGGGGCACCCCGAGGGCCACCCGAGAGGCGTCTGACTGACACTTGCCCAGGCACGGCCGCCCACGCCCCACGCGCAGCCCGCGGGGCAGCTTGCGTCGTCGGCGCGGGGGGGCCTCTCGCCCAGCAGCCGCCGCCACCGCCGCCCCGTGCGCGACCCTCTCGCAGGCCTTGCTGGAGTCGAGGCGGGATGCGCGGGAGCCCGGCCCCATGGCCCGGGCGCGGTCCGCGTCGAAACTCCAGGGCCAGACGACGCCCCGCCCCCCCCGCGCCGACGAAGAAGCTAGGCCCGCCCTGTGCAACCTCCCAAGCAGTCGCCTTCGCGGGCCGAATCTTGTCGAGTAGCCGCGAGAAGCTTGCGGCGGCGCCGATCGGCATCTAGCCTCCGTCGGGCGCGGCCAATGAGAAAACGAGCACATCCTCCCCGTCCTCCTCCTGGACTGGCCTGTCTCGACATCGTCGATGCCAGCGGCCGCCTTCACCTGGAAGGCCCAGGCAGACACCAGGTCTCGGCGGGGGAAGGCGGGGGCGGGGGGGGGCGCGTGGAGGTCCTCGGAGATGGCAAGGTCCGAATCGAACTCCTCCTGGCCGTGCCTCCACGCCCCGACGCTCGTCCTGGAAGGCTTGCAGGGTAGCTGAGACCCCCGCCCATTCGGTCAGCCGACTGGCCCACTGGTGCCCGGCAGAAGCCGCGGGCCGCGTCGCCGCCGCCCACGATGACCGCCAGCGCCCAGCTCCTCCAGCCCGCTGTTCTCCATCGCCCGAAGCACGCTGGGCACGAGGTTCCCGCCCTGCGCTACTCATTCTCCAATTTCGCTTGGCGCCTGGAGCGCCGCCGGCCTTCGTCTTGGTAGATGCCGCCCACGCGATGCGGCCTAGTTTCCCCGCCAGCGCCGCCAGCTCCTGGTCCACCGTCTGCGACTGACGAAGCCTCCGCCTGGCCTGGAGCATCACCGACGGCGAGATCCCGATGCGCCTCCACCTCCGAGCCTGCTCGCAGCCCCTTACGAACGGACCGCGTAGAGGGGCTGCTGGGCGAAGGTCGGGTTGGCGGCCCAGCCCTCGTCGCGCTTCGCCCATCTGCTCATCCTCGTACCAGCCGGACATGCCAGCCGTAACCTCCTCGAGGTGTGCGAACACGTTGTGAAGCGAGTCCAGTGCTGCCGTGGAGCTCGCCGCCCAACCTCCAGCCAGTCCGCCGGGGTGAGCGTTTCCAGACCCACTCGGCGCGGTCGCGGCCGTAGCTCTCGCGCGAGCGCAGCCTGAAATCTGCTGCCCCAGCAGAGCAGCCTTCGCAGGACCGAGGCAGGAGGGCAGCCCTGACTCGCCAGGGCTGCCCTCCTGCCCCGGCTGAGCTCCTTCAGCTCCAGGAGCTCCTGGAGTTGAAGGACCCACCTCCGCGAGGTCCCCGAGGAGCTCGCCTCCTCCCCGCTGAGGGTGACAAAACCCTAGCCCGCTCTGCGCCGTCGCAGCCGCAGCTCTGACGTGAGCGCAAACAGGGTTGCCTCCTCTCCTGGTAGCTCGACACTGGGCCCGCGTCAAATGTCAGAGCCCTCACTCACCTCGGGCTCCGCCTGCCATCGCATGCAGCCACCGCCAGCTTCCCGATCAAGGGTAGCCAGTCGGGCGGTTCCCTCCTTGGACCGATCGGCCTCTCCGTGGGGAGCGCCCTGGGGGCCTCGGGGGCGAAGATTGCCCCCCCATGTCCCTCATGTTCGCCTTCGCGGGGCGCGCGGGGAAGTGGGGGGTCAGGTCAACCTCTTGCCGACACACTCCGTGCACCTGGCCGCATATGCTGCTGGACACGACGAAGGAGCCGACGCCGATTCCCCTGCCTCCTCACATCCTGCACGCTCTGGCCCCCGAGCCAACCGCCGTGCCGCGGAGGCGGCCTTGCCACAGCCTGGCTCGCCAGCAAGACTGGCCCGCAGCTGAAGTCCCCGGCGATGAGGTATTTCCCAGACATCCACCACCATAGACCCGCTCTTCACAGGGGGCAAATCGCTTCGAGATCTGCAGTGGCCCCGACCCCCTTGTACTCGGGGTGGAAACCTTTGCTCAATCTCGCCCAGACCTGCTCCTCGAACGGGCGGCCTGCCCAGGCACTGCGTCGCAAGCCGCTTCGTTTGCCCTCCCATCGTGTGCGCAGCTGACGCCCTTGCAGGCACAACCCGAAAACTGTTGTCGCTGAAACCTACCACGGACCTACACGCAGCAGTCGAGAAAGAATTCCAGGAGCAGGATCTGGAACCGATCTGGATCCACGCAGGCAGGGAGGGCACTGCCGGAACCGACCAAGCCAAATCCACTCGTGCGGTGGCCTCGGAGCACCCGCGCCTCCTGTTGGAAGGAGAAGACGTCGCCCTCTCCGCCTGCACCTGCAGCCACTTCAGCATGCTCGGCTTGGCCGTGGCGCTGGCCGACCCGAGCCTCCAGAAGCCTCCGTCGCGCCGCCCGGTGTTCCGCAGCCTCCAGGGCCGAGCCCGCTCCCCAGTCTGCGACGCCTGCCGCGCCCGCCGCGTCTGCTCGCGCCGCTGCAGGCCCCGTGCCCTCTAGCCCGAGGGGATTGCCCCTGCCTTCGAGGGAGGCCTCGAGCTCCTTCCGCTTGGTCCTCGGAGGGGAAACCGCCGATCTCAACGTCGTCGTCGTGGCCATCCCGGCCGCCTGCTGACGGGTGCTTTGGCAAGCTGAGCAAGTGGCGGGGGCCGCAGGGGTGAGCCCAGCCTGCTCCGCCTGCATTGCCCTCTCGAGGTTTTGTCCTGGCCTCGCTGTGCGCCGCCACCATGGACGCCTCGTGCTTGTCAGCCTCGTCCCCCGCCGACTGCGCGACAGCGAGAGCCTCTCTGGCTGCGGCGGCTGCCGCCTTAGCCCTATCGAGCTTATGGCTCGCATTCGCCACCTTCCACATGCCCGACTGAACAAACGGACCGGTGGCTGAACGAGGGCTTGGGCGTCGGCTCGGCGCCCGCCTTGCCCAACGTATTCCTTCTTCTCCGCCACGACCCACCCCGCGACCCACCCCACGACCCGCCTGCGACCCGTCCGCGATCCACCCCGCGACCCACCCGCGACCCATCCACGACCCACCCCGGGACCCGCCCGCGACATGACCCACCCCGCGACCCGCCCGCGACCCACCCCCGACCCACCCGCAACCCACCCGCGACCAACCCGCGACACGGTCCGGCACCCACCCGCGACCCACCCGCGACCCACCCTCCGACCCACCTTCCGACCCACCCATGTTGCTTTAACGAAGAAATTGGCGCCTGTGGCGGGCTCACTGCATAATGGTGCTACGTGAAATACGATCGCCAACACCATCACCGTCACAATCACAATCACCATCATCGGCACCGTCGCCGTCACAGTTACCGTCACCGCCACCATCACCATCACCATTACCATCACCATAACTCCTCCTTCTCCTCCTACTCCTCCTCCTCCTCCTCCTACTCCGTCGCCTCTTCCTCACCCTCCTCCTTCTCCTCCTTCTCTTCCTCCTCAACTCCCCCTCCTCCTCACCCCCCCACCTCCCTCCTCCAGGAAGCCCCGCCCCGCTGGCTGGAGCCGCCTCACCCAGTACGGCAGCGGGGCTACGCCCAGGGCGTGGCACAGCCTGAGGGGGGAGGAAGGGGAGGCAACAGGGGATGAGGAAGAGGAACACACTGGACCCAAGAAGCAAATACGCAGGTGGCCAAGACCAGGGACAAAAGAAAGCCCGTCCCTGGGCAAGAAAAAACCCGCTGCGCCTCAGAGGAACTATTCATCAAGGCCGGCCAGGTAGACATCACCTAAATAGATCGCCGCATGCACACAGGATCATCCCTTGGGCAAATACCCGATGAGATCCTGGATGTCCCCCTGGCGTTTGATCAGTTGCTGGGTTCTCACGGACGTGGCCGCGGCAATACGGCTGCGCGAGCGATGCAGGTCCTCCAAAGCACGGGATAAATGGTAAGCAATATCGACGAAAACGGCCTCAGAAAGGAGACAAGGATGAGGTAAATGAATACAATCCACACGTGAACCCGCTGCTCACCACCCCAAACACGAATGAATCGGGGAAATGTGGGAGAGCAGCGCCGACCACTTCGAACACGGGGCGCTCCATAATGTGACGCATGATGTCCCGCCTGAGCCCGCGCGCACGGCACGGCTGCGTGGCCTCGAGGAAATGGTGGAAGGTGTGCCACCCGCCACGCAATGTCTTGACTAGGGCGGGCAGGGGGCAGCGAGGGAGGCAGGGACCAAGCAGGTGGAGCAGGGTGAGCAATCGAATCCTGGCAGGGGCAGCAACAACTTTAGAGACCCTTTAAGCG
Organism: Prorocentrum cordatum; assembly: GCA_963575745.1. NCBI lineage: Eukaryota > Dinophyceae > Prorocentrales > Prorocentraceae > Prorocentrum > Prorocentrum cordatum. The sequence continues at coordinate 7,442 of CAUYUJ010004130.1, read as the reverse complement.
ACGATCCGAAATCCTCCTCGCCGCCAGGACACGGCAGGCGGCGACGCGGAGAAGAGGCGGGAGGAGGACAGGAGGAGGAGGGGGATACTTCTTTCATCGCGTGCGCACTCGCAATAGCCCATCGTCACTAGTCAGCGAACAGGTGAAGCAAGAGAAAGAGAGGTAGAGAAGAAGCAGCACGATAGGAGAGAAAGAGAGAGAGAGAGGAAGGGCACTGGCCGCTGATCTCCAGCAGCACGGTAGGCTCAACCACCAGCGCGAGAGCACCGAGGTGCCTCGCGCGCGCGGGTATCGACGCAACCACGCCCGCCAACGAAAGTGGCGGGATGCCACGATCAAAGGCGGGGGGGCGCACCCGACACAGGGGGAGGACAGAGCCCATGCCCCGCAAGGGGTGGCGTTTACGCTCGGCATCCCTACCTGTGGGGTGGGAGACCCACGGAGGGACCCAGCTGCAGAGCTGATCCTGTCCCCCAACAAAAACACGCAAGGCACCTCGTCGACAGGCGCGGGGTGTGTGCGGCGGCGGGGCAGGGGGGGCAGCCGCACTCTCTCGCGCGCGCCGCCGCTTGCTCCCCAACCATCCCACACGCAGCCAAAATGGCCCGACCCAGCGCCGCACCGCGGTAGGCAGCGGCAGCGGCACCGCGGAGCAGCAGCAGAGGGACGCGCAGGCGAGGGCGCTGAGCAGCAGGGGAGCAACACAGGGTACACAAAAACGAAAACAAAAACAGAGCCCCCAATAGCGCGCCACCCCGCCGGCGAGGGAGGCATCAGCAGGGGCAGGGAAGGGGAATGACTTAAAAGGGGGCCAGGATCTACACAACCATGACACATTACGCCGCCGAGCTTACTGCGCCCATGGACCAACTCAGAATAGACCTGCAGTGCGACCCAAGCAAAAGGATTGACGGCGGCCCACTCGGCCCCAAGGGCCACTGAGCAGGGGCACTGGTGCAAGAGCCCGCAGGTGAGAAAAGGAGCAAGACCCGGGACACAGCGAGAGGGCCAAAGCGACGACCGAGGTGAAAGAATGCCGCCGGGGGCAAAGGGGCGCGACGCAACCACAAAGAGTACCAGCAGGAGAAAGTGGGCAGCCAGAGCGGCCGTCGCTACCCTCACTCTGCAGGGGCCTGCGCTGGCCACGGCATCTTTGGCGCATCGCCTCCATAGCGAGAGGGAAACGGCGACCCCCGGAAAACGGCCGAATTCGAGCAAGGTACACAGCAGGACCAGGGCCCGCAAATGAATAAACCCTGGGATCCCATGGTCAAGGGCGGCTGCAGAAAAACTGATACCTTTCTTACGCCGCCTGGCGGGGGCCCCCAGCCGTGCGTGAAACACCTGTTGCGGAGGGCGTCGCGCTGCCTAGTTATGGGGGCAGCGGGCGCGGGTCTTTAGGCGGCCATCCAGAACGGCACCCGCAGCAAAATCGCGATCCAGCTTCCCAGTAGGTTCCAGAAGAGCGAGAGTAAAGGACCAGGGCTCGTCGCCGCACAGATGCCCACTCCGCCGCCCCGGCAGGTTCTGAACGCCCGGGGCCAAGGACGGGCCAAAGACTTGAACGCAAGGCAGCGCTTGCAGCGGTGGCCAGGCCCGCCACTGCAGAAACACCGCCCTCTGCCCACGCAGTGGAACCTGGCCGGGGTGCACGCCCCCTGGCTAGGACCCTGAGAACGCCAATGGGAGGGTGGGCACATGTAGCCTCTTGAAGGCAGACATCTCAACTTTCATGAGCCATCGTCCGACAGGAACCTGCAGGTGGATCAAAGGAGTCAACGGTGCTGCAGATTCAGATGATAGACTGGGCATGCAATGGTTTAGAGCGTGCCTGGGGCCCGCCGTGAGGATCTGCGCCGCCCGGCGATATTGTCTCGCAGCCGCTGGAGCGGCCCGAACAAGTTGAAGCCGATGCTGTAGCACCGATGAGCAGCTCGAGCGAAAACGAGACCGCAGCAAGTGATCCCGAGGAAGGAGACCGAAGACGCCGTGCCCTCTGCCAGAACTTAACCAAGACTTCCCGCCGCGCAGCCGCGCAAGCGACCGGCCCGACCCAGGGCCCAAAGCATTGCGCGCGGGTCTCGAGAGAGACGCGCGCGAGACAAATCCCCGCAGACAAGCGCGCATCATTTGTCGACGTTCGCCGAGAGACCGATGGCGGACGATAGCAGGTCCGACAGCAGAAGCGCGGGCATCACATCCACAATGATACTCTGCAGCCCGAAGCAGTAACCATAGGCACGCAAGTTCCAGATCCAGCCTGGGCGCGCTGCCATGCCGGAACCGTCGAAGAACTGGGTCCAACGCCAAACAAGAAGGCGAGCCACTGACGACGGATCTCCCTGCCTTGCCCCACGCATGACTGGGCACCTGATACCCGCTGCCCCAGCGAAATTGAACACTCCAATGCCATTCCTATACAAAGAGAAAAAGGAAACCGACGACCGTCTGCGCGATGCCCATGGCCCTGAGCGCCTGGAAAATCAACGCCGAGGCATTCGATTGGAACGCCGCCCGAATACCAACGAATCAGATGCCCGCTGCCCCCCCCCCCCCCCCCCCCCGCGGTTATTGCACAAGTCCCCACTTCTCCACCTCAACCGCATCATCATGGAGACTGCGCCCCCTAACGCCCCCGCACTGCTGCCCCACGACCGCCTGTGGCGCTACCTCACTCAGCCCGATGCCGAGCGCGCCCGAGAGGATCTCAGCGCCCGCGCTGGAAAGAAAAAGAAGCGGGTATAACCAGGCAGCCTGGAGAGAAGAGCACCCTGATCGGCTGCCCCCACCCCCCTTTCGATGGGGGTGCCATTCTGCCGGCCCTACAGCCCCAGGAAGGTCAGCATCTTCGCGACCGCAAACCACCTCGCAAACATCAAACATAGCATCAGCAGCCCTAGAAATCGCCTAACATCCACGCGGGATGCCACTTGGGCCAGTGGCAGGGAGCTGCTTGAAACGAATGCCCTTTTCAAGCTCGACCTGATCCAAGCGCCAAAGGGGTTCGGAAGTTGGCCAAACACCTGCGCGCGGGACAGGATCGCGGGCCAGCGCTGTGCATCGTGTGGGGCGCGGGCAGAAATTCCCCCCCAGGGGGGGTGGGGGGCCGGCGCGCGGGCCGCGTCGTCGAGGCCCGGGCAGGGGGCGCCAGTCTCGCCCAGCACCCCCATGCCCACTGCGATGTCTCACCAGTGCCCGGTCTCTCCTCAGAGCCAACAGGCGCTTCTTCAACTTGATCTTGACCTCCTCAGCCACCTGCTCCGCGCCCTGCCCCACATCCCCCGGCCCCTCCTCCCGGGCCACCAGGGCCAGCGCAGACGCAGCGGCCAACGTGGCAACGAGGAAACATAGCATCGCGGCATCGGAGAGCACGAGCGACAATATACCACACCTGCCCGTCCCACCCTCGGCGCGCCACGAATTCGAAATAGAAACGCCCCGCGTCGTTCGACACGTGTCGACGCCTGAGAGACTGCCGACATTCGACCGCTACAGCGCCGGAAAAAAAAAAGGCCCTCACTTTCCGAATATGCTCCGAAGGGTCATCTGGGAAGGTCGGCCCCCCGAGCTGTTCTGGCACCATCATTCTGCATCCAGCGCCGCCGCCGACTCTGCCCCTGCGCGCGGGGCCAGGCTGAGATGCCCCACGCCCAGGGCCGCCGTGTCCGCGGGCGGCGCCGCACCGCAAACGGTCCCCAGGGCCAAACCCACCCCCCGCAAGGAACCTCCCATCTTCCATCGGGGCAGAAGTCCAATCTCCTACAACCGCCGCCAACATATGAGCTGCAGGGCGTAGCACATCCAGGACCTTCGTCAGATGCAGCTTACATCTCACGCTACCGTGGTCACATGCGCCAGGCATTTGCACATGCACACTGGCGAGATCCCCAGCAGGCCCCGAGCAATGCAATGGGGCGACTCCTCCAGCTGCCCCACCGCCCATGAGACTGCCACCGTGCACCCGCGCGCATCTCGTCAGCTAACATAGCCCAGTCGGCCCTGGAACAATGGGTTTCCTGCAGACATACAGTCTGATATCTCTCAAGCAACCTCTGCGCCCGCTGAAACCTCGGGCTCGCACCGGCAGTAGGCAGCGCGATGGGGGCAGAAAGAGCGCGAGCGCTACGCGCACTGAGCGCGACTGGAGCAGAGGCAGGATAAACCCCACCTGCAGCCCAAGCCAACGGCGGAGAAACTTGCGACGGCGTGTCAGTTGAATAACAACTACCGCTACTCTCAGGAGACGGGGGCCCAGTTGAACTCGCAGACGCCCAGGCCCCATAACAACTCCCGTCGAGCCCCTTCCTTCGACGAGACAGCTGTCGCACTCGCCGAAAGGGGCGGGCCCCCGAGACGCGGGCGCGCAAGCAAGGCGCGCGCGCGTCACCCTCGATCTCGGCCGAACCTGTTGTCCACCATCGCGTTCACGCCGCTGCCAGCCAAAGGGCAAGCATCAACGATGAAATAATCACAACGGAAACAGGAGGGACACCCATTGTCACGTAATTCACCCCCCAAGCCCCGTGGATCCGACGCTCTCTTGCCCGGAGATCTGCGCCACTGTCTGCCTCATGTTCTCGAGATATACGAGAACTTGCGAAACTTCTGAAAGGGGTCACGGCGGCCGCGGAGGTCAAGGTCCATTCCACCCTCAAGATGAGGAAAGTAAACGGCCCCGCGCACATGCACGGCGCGTGGAATGTGGAAGCCATCATAATGGCTGGGAAACCGAGAAACACCTTCTTACGACAGCTGAAAGCCTGAATCTGGACACACGGGATGTCACTGGTCAGCGCACATTTGATCAGGATAAGGGTGTCAACCTGGCAACGAGTAGCTACAGGAAACGGGCGACGGCATCCCAGGGTCACCATGCGATAAGGGTTGCTCACGTCACCTAGCTCGATGCGGCGACGAACCTGCCGCCTTATATGGTCACCATCATCAGGAGTTGTCGTTGCTACAATGGGGTGGCTGCGCCTCCAATGCGAGCCTCCCTCAACGCCGCTAGCTCCTCCTTCATCGCATCAATGACCCCAGAGACCTCGTTCCCCATCTCCTTCCCTGCAAACGCACGATCCGGAATGGCATACATGAGGTCTTGTTGCTGGATAGCACGAAACTGCGCAACTTCATCCACAATCTGCTTCGCGAGAATTACATGAGCTGTCTGTGAACTCTGAAAGTTCTTCTTGGCCTGCAACATCTGGCCCTGGATTCCCGGAATATGCGGGCCTTATATCAATAGCACCCTGATCCAAGAGCTATGTGAGAGAATCTACACTGCACGAAACACGCTGAATGAGCTCCTCCAGAGCCGAAGCCAGGTTGGGGCCAGTCGTGCTCGTACCTGGGGAGGGCGGGCAGTGGGAGAGGCCCTCGCTACCCTCACTCTCCATGGGGTTGGTGGGAACATGCGACTTCCCTGGCCGCGGTACGGCTCGGCGCATCGCATCCATGACAAGAGGGGGGACAGGGAGGGGAGCAGAGGAGATGCGGCCGCCGAGGGCCAGGGGGCCCGGCCGCTGCCCGCCCTTGGTGCCTGGCCACCAGGCGCCTCGAGAGAGATTGGGAAATTAAGGAGCAGGCCCCTTGAGCCGAAGTGGTTACGGACAGGAGGAGGAGAAAGAGGAGGAGGAGGAGGAGGAGGGGAAGTCAAGGATCGATCGAGGCGCATGGGCGCTCCCAGCGCTTTTCAACGTCTAGGGCGTGAGGAAGCCCCTGGGCAGCTCTGGCGGCGTCGCACGTTTCATCCCCCTCACGTGAAAGGAGCATTCGACGATGGACCCTTTGTGGCCAAGCGGCCTCGGGCGGTCTTCCACAGCCAGGCGTTCCAGGGATTCGGGCCGCCCCAGGGCCCCGATATTCGGCACGAGGTCTGCGCGCTTCGGCCGAAGGAGGGCCCCAGCATCCCTTCAGCTGACGTGAAAGGGGGTCCAGCTGAAAGGGGGTGGCTGGTGCAATAACCTGGGGGCACTTGTATTGCACATGTACTGCGCAGGAGAGGTCTGCGGCATTGTATTGCAACGAATGCACCGCACGCGAAAATCCAGCAATACATCTGCCCACCGGAATGTATTGCACGCTCCAAAGGTGCTGCAACCCCACAATTAGAACGCACCAAATCTATTACACCGCCTTTGTTTCGTTGAGCCCCCTCCTGGCTCTCTACCGGAATCCCGGACCGCGGCGGCGATCGGCCGACATGCTCGCCAGCGCGCCCACATAGTTCAGAGACCCCTCCTTGGGGTAGATCGAAGGCCAGATCGGGACAACATTGGATCAAGATGAAGCAGGAATCTTCGAGATTCGGCGGTTCTGGGGGATGCATCGGGCGTCGCGGCCTTCTCGAAGCGTTCCAAGACGTTCTGAGATGAACACTCTGGAACGATGTATCCCGATCCTGGACCCGATTTGTAAAGGCCCAGGTATGTCCGTGAAAAGTTGTTGAAATATAAGGAAGCGTTTGTGAGGCGCTCGCATGCTGCCTCAGGAGCTCTGGGAGACGGCCGAATGAAAGAGAAAAGATGAGAAAAGAGGAGAAAAGATGACAAGGGGGAGAAAAGGGGAGGGGAGGGGAAAGAAAAGAGGAGAAAAGAGGAGGGGAGGGAGAGAGAAGGGGAGAAAGATGAGAAGGGGGAGAGGAGTAGCAGGAGGAAAGGGGGGAAGAGGGCGGAGCAGGAAGAGCTATTGACCCGGCTCGATGGAGCCCCTAAGTCGACACGGCCGAATCGCCAACCATCAGATCACAGACTCATGAAATTGGCTGGCAGCTGATATGTTTCCGCCGCTGAGCCCTGGACCCCCTGGGGCTTCTGCATCAACGGTTCGCTACTTAACCGGTGCAAGTTCTGCATTACTCTTCCTTGTGCACCTCGACATTACCTCTGCGAGTGCTTAAATGAGGAAGTGGCTGCGCACGAGCATACTACACCCGCTGATGAATTCGTGCTCCTCGCACGTCGCACGTTGCGAAGCTCGTTAGGGCCAAGTCAGTTGCAAACGAACCTCGCAAGAGACACATTTATGGGCTATGACTACACCTTCTTCTGGCAGAAGACTGCGTCACCTGTGGCCCTGCGCATTCAGATTCCGCGCACGGCGCAGGCCACCCGGTCCGCCATATGAAGAAGCGCCGCTTGAGACCTCCAGCACATGGGCCAGAGATTCGAACCCTCGCACACTTGATGGGGGATGCTCATCACACCTCCGCCCCAGAAATCGATGTTGACTTTGGCATGGGTGCTGGTTCGGGGGCTCGAATATCTCCGTCCACCCATGCCCTCTCCATCGCCGCGCCCTCGATCGCAAGTTCGGAGGTCAGGGGGCGCATCCTGCGCCGCAGGGCTCGACCTTGTTGTCCAGGCAGGGCCCCCACCCGACACGGGCGGGCTGCCGTCGACGGAGCGTCGACAGCAGCCCCGCCCCGATCCTCGAGGTGC
>CAUYUJ010004129.1:58632-72775 GCA_963575745.1 Prorocentrum cordatum | reverse complement strand
GTAGTAGTAGTAGTAGTAGTAGGTAGTAGTAGGTAGGTAGGTAGGTAGGTAGGTAGGTAGGTCGGTAGGTAGGTAGGTAGGTAGGTAGGTAGGTAGGTAGGTAGGTAGGTAGGTAGGTAGGTAGGTAGGTAGGTAGGTAGGTAGGTAGGTAGGTAGGTAGGTAGGTAGGTAGGTAGGTAGGTAGGTAGGTAGGTAGGTAGGTAGGTAGGTAGGTAGTAGTAGTAGTAGTAGTAGTCGTAGTAGTCGTAGTAATCGGGGGCCCCACGAGGCTCTTCGGAGAGCCCAAGAGGCTCTTAGGCGGCTGCAAGAAGGTCTTCGGCGGCTCCAAGGAGGCTCTTCGAAGAGCACCAGAGGCTCTTCCGAGGGGCTCTTCGGTGAAGGGGGGTGGGGGGCGGAGCCTTTTTGGACCTCCCCCCCCTTCACCGCACTCGATAATTAATACACTCCGGAGGGCCCCTGGCCACACTAACACCCACCGGGCCGCAGTAGGGGGAGGAGGAGGAGGAGGAGGAGGAGGAGGAGGAGGAGGAGGAGGAGGAGGAGGAGGAGGAGAAGGAGGAGGAGAAGCAGTTGAGGTCTGGGACTCCGAAGGGCAACCCGCGCGGGGCCGCCGCTCGGCCCCTCGGCGCTGGCTCCAAGCGATGTCGCTGAAGTCCCCGGCGCCGGGCTCCAGCGGGCTCCGCCGGGCCCGCTCTGCGGCAGCCTCGCCCGGGGAGCCGCAGCCCGCGCGGCTATCGGGCCGCGCCGCGTCGTGCGATGCGCCGATGTCCCACCCCAAACGTGATCGCGTCGTGAAAAAATCGCGACGGGAGGTTCTTCGCTATTTTCGGCCCCTGGGGGCCCTCGCCGGGCCCCGGGAGCGTCAAAAAAACGACTCAGGACGCAAAGCCGGTCCCAGGGAAAGGATCCGGACTTCCAGGGACGCCGTCCTGAAAAATCGGACGTCGCAAGTCTGGGACCACCACCACTATAGGTAGGAAGGAGGAGGAGGAGGAGGAGGAGGAGGAGGAGGAGGAGGAGGAGGAGGAGGAGGAGGAGGAGGAGGAGGAGGAGGAGGAGGAGGAGGAGGAGGAGGAGGAGGAGGGGAGGAGGAGGAGGAGGAGGAGAGGGAGGAGGGAGAAGGAGGAGGAGGAGGAGGAGAGGAGGACCCAGAGATCCTTTTGAAGAGACAGCGCCCCGCGTCACTCCTGCCGCTGCCCCCTCCCCCTCCTCCCTCCCTCCCCTCCTTGCCTCTGCCCTCCGCATGTCTCTGTTTCGGCACACCCAGTGCCGCGATTCGTGGCCCCATAGGGAGCTCCACCGAAGGCCCCATTGGCAGGGTTCGCATGGCGCCACCGCACCCACGTCGGCACACCCCTGACACGTTTCACGGACCCATCGGGAGCTCGGGCTCCACCGAGGGCCCCATGGCAGGGCTCGCATGGCGCCACCGCACCCATTTCAGCACACCCCTCACACGCTTCACTGCCCCATAGGGGGCTCCTCCGAGGGCCCCAGTGGCAGGCTTCGCATGGCGCCACCGCACCCATTTCGGCACACCCTTCACTCGTTTTGTGGCCCCACAGGGAGCTCCACCGAAGGTGGGGCTCACAACTGCGGTACAGTCATCGGCCTGACCTAAGGAGCGATCAATCAGGAACGAAGCCCCTCTTCTCCAGGAAATAACGCATAAGGAACGATAAATAATACATGATGCATAAGGAACGATAAATGGAACGACCGAGCCCCTGTTGAAGAGTAAGCGTTCCTTATTCAAGCCACTCACTGTACTCACAATTGCATATGGTTGGGTCCCTCGCCAAAGATAATTTCCATCGGGCTGCTTTTTCCTGGATTGCGGCCTCCGGGGCCCGTCATCGGGCCCGGGGACCCTCGAAAGCGGATCCAGGACGGAGAACCACTCCCTGGGAAGGGGTCGGGACCTCCGGGGCCGCGGATTTCAAAACTCATACCGACGGACGTCTGGGGAGGAGGAGGACCTCCCAGTCCTCCCTTCTCCCCCATCCTACCTATGGCAATGGTGCGAGAAGGGGACGTATCCATATCCACCGCCTGGGAACCGACGTCCATGGTGGATATGGGTACGGTTCGGCCTCCGGGGGCCCGAATATGTCCATATCCACCGCCTGCCGAAGCTCCGAAAACTGACCCTCTGGGCGGTGGATATGGGTAAATTCCCGCCTCGGAAATGGTGGAACGCTAAATAAGGAACGCTAAACAAGGAACGACGCTCCTCTGCGGCTTCAAAAAACGCCTGGGTGCACGAGAAGGGCTAGAGGAACGACCGCGGAAGGACGCAAGGAGCATCGAGCCCCTTCCGAATCCAAAGTGTTCCTTATTTCAGCGTCTTGGCTGTACAGGGCAGTTTTTAACACATCGGATTTTAAATAATATAGGGTTTTGATACATGATTCAATTATGAATGAATGCATGCATGCATGAACTCCTCGTTGTTTTTTGATACTGAATCCCTGCATGTTTAACACATGATCCGCACGCGGAGCATGTCTTAAAAACGGCACTGTATGGCAGTGGTGGAGGAAGCTTGGCCCCTCGTCGTGCGCGCAGATCTCTGGGGCCGCGGATTGCAGAAATCATGCCGGCGGACGTCTGGGGAGGAGGAGGACCTCCCAGGCCTTCTGCGCAGACTTGCACGTGCCGCGTGGAGTGCGCGGCGGGGAAAGATGATAGGGGCCAGGCGGTGCGCAGCCAGGCGGGGCGACGTCCAGAGCGGAATCACGACGAACGAAATGGTGGTGGAAGATTGGCCCATCTCCTAGACCTCCCAGTCCTCCCTTCTCCCTGCGGCAGTGGTGGTGGAAGCTTGGCCCCTCGTCGTGCGCGCGGAGCTCTGTGAGCCTCTCCCGGCGCCCCCCCTGGGAGGCGGGGCCCGGGCCGCGCAGCCCTCGGGCGATCGCCAAGGGGGACCGCACAGCCTCCAGCCGGCCATCGCTCGGACGTCCATTCCCCGTGCTTTTTTCGGTGCCGCGCGTGGCTTTTTCGCCAAATGGTCGAGGATGCTCCTCGAAGGTCCTCGCCGAGAAAAAAAAAGATGCACACGCCCGAGCGATGCCAGGCCAAGGGCCGAGGGCAGCACAGCCGCCCCCCCCCCCTGGCTGAACAGCCGCCCCTCCCCCCCCCCCCCGGCTGAGCATCGCCCCGACGCGCGGAGCCGTGTTTCGCCGGAAGCCGGGCGTGTCCCCCTACAGGGGGATCTCCGGCGAAAAACTCAGAACATACTCCATACGTGCCCCCCGAAAGCTCCAACACGGTCCGAACATCGTCCCCGGACTAGTGTTTACCATTTTCGGACATGCCCCCTGTAGGGGCACACGCCCGACTCGAGTGTGGCCTGCAGGAGGAATCGAACAGGGCACGGCCGCGCGGCAGACGCCCGGGGCCGCTCGGCAGACGCCAGGTGCAAGGGGAGCCCTGACGGGCCCCCCCTGCGGCCGGTCGTGAAGGGTCCCGAGCGGGGCCCCAGCCCGTATGGGTTGAGCAGGGACCGACCGTCCCGGCATTCCTACAGTCCTACCACGAAATGTTCTTAGAACGAAACGTGATTAGAACATTGTTTGGTAGGGCTATAGGCGAGCCAGGACGCTTCGCCACGGCTTGAATGGGGGGGGGCCCTGGCTCTCTGGCGATCGTCGGGGGGCTCTCCAGCGAGGCCCTCGAGGCCCTTTTGGGCCCTCCGAGGGGCCGCAGGAGGTCCACCGAGGGGCCCTGAAGCTCCGCTGGGGCCTGCGTCCTTCCTATACTTTTCGGCCTCCGGGGGCCCCTCCCGGGCCCCGGGAGCGTCAAAGAACGGCTCAGGATGCAACGCTGGTCCGCCTGGGAAGGGGTCCAGACCTCTGTCTGGGGGTCGACGTTGCAACAAAAATCACATCGTCTGAGGTCTGGGGAGGGGCCCCGAAGGACCCCGCTGGGGCCCCTTTCTTCACCCCCCCTTCCCAGACCCCAAGAAGGTCCGGAGCCCTTTCCCGGGACCGACTTCTCCTCCCGCGTCGGCTTTTGACGGTCCCGTGGCCCGGTGAGGGCCCCCAGAGGCCGAAAATACGGACAACAACCTCCCGTCGTGATGCTCTCGCGACGCGAGGCGGTCTGGGCTGATGCTGTCCCCCCGCCCAGCGGAACGGCCGCCCGAAGCTCCATCTCCCTCCGCAGCGGGGACCACATGCGAACCCTACCCCTACCCCCCACGATTTCTGAGGGGGAGGGTGGGGTTCACTTCGCTCGGGAGCTCCCGCACGAAGAGAACCCCACCCTCCCCCTCGAAAATCGTGAGGGGTAGGGCTCGCACGAGGCCCCCGACTTGAGCATCCTGGAGAGGCCCCCGCGCGCCGCGCGGGGCCCGCCGGCGCCGCGGGCGCAGCCGCAGGCCGAGAGCACGGCGGGGAGCGCCCAGCCGCCACCGCCGCCGGAGCGCGGGGGCCCCAGCCGCGGGGCGGACTCCGAGCAAGCGCCCCAGCGCCGCGGGGGCACGGCGGGCGGCCCGGGGTGGCGCGGGCTCGCCAGCCGCGGCGGCGGGGCGCGGCTCATGGGGCTCCCGTCCCCGGCACTGCTGCGCGTCGCCGCCCGAGCGTGCCCGGCTGTCAGGCCGCGGCGGCCCGAGCCAGAGGGGCTACGGGAGGGAGGGAGGAGAAGCGTCGGCAGGGAGCAGGCGAGGCATGATACTAGGCGTAGCGGTCGTAGTAGCAATGCCAAGGCCACGAAATAGTGGTCTTAGTAAGCATACGCATTCATATGCTACTAATTCTGCGATTCGGAATAACAAGACCAATCTCAATAATGATAAGAATGGTGATACTCATGGTATCAATACTATCACTAATGATAACAATCGTACTAAGGATACGGCAAATAGTACTATGACGGATAAACATACTAACATAGCATAAAACAGAAGAAGAGGATGATGCTGGTGATGTTGGTGATGCTGATGCTGATGATGATGCTGATGATGGTGATTGTGATGATGATGATGATGATGATGATGATGATGATGATGATGATGATGATGATGATGATGATGATGATGATGATGATGATGATGATGACTAGGCGGAATAGTGAGCAGAACGATGATAATAAAAACAAGACTGAGACGCGGGGGGGGGGGGGGGGGAACCTGCGAAATTCCGGGGGGAAACCTCGGCATGCGAGCTTAACGGCACCGACACAAACGCGTGAGCCTCAGACGCCGCTTGGCAGTACAGGTCAAAGGCTGGCGGGGCTAGCCAGCCAGGGGCGCGCGCCTGGGGCTTGTGTTGGCAACCGGCGCTCTCGACACCCAGCCAACGCAGCTAGTAGTCCTAACGGCGGCAGCGGGAGCTGGGCCACAAGAGATCTTCCACAGGCGGCCATGAGAGGAGGCACGCCACGAGAGGAGGAGGACAAGGAGCAGGAGGACGAGGACGAGCAGGAGGCGGAACAATCCTCGCCGTCGTCCTCCTCCTGCTCGTCATCCTCAGCTCCTCCTCCTCCTCCTTCCTGCTCCTCGTCCTCCTCGGCTCCTCAGCAGCTGCGCCCTTCCTCCCTCTGGGAGCTGCCGCTGCACCAGTGCGCCCTCCTCCCAAATCTTCGCCTCCTTCTCCCCTCTCCCCTCCTCGGCTGCGACCCTGCCTCGCCCCTCGTGGCACCCCAGCCAAGCATTCGGGACGGCAGTTCCGCTCAGGGCTCGACCGAAACGGTGCTTTCCGCTCTTCGCTCTGTGCTCGTGTTCCCTCGCTCTGTCTGCGCTCCGCCTCCGGCTTCTGCTGTTCCCATCCTACTTAAGAGGACCGCATCCCAGGAATAATTCCGAACACCCGGAAAAGTGGCAAAGAGTGTCGAAACAGTGTCGGGCGAGTGTCTCCCCTGGCCCGGCACGTGAAACCCCCTGAGCTTCGGTACTTGTTTGTGGCGCTCGAACTTCTTTCTGGTGATCAAGGCTAAAGCAGGTTGGAGCAGCATAACTTTCGGTGCAAGTGCAAGACGCATCAAACGAGCACGGTTCACGAACTCGCCCAAACACCCTCCAGGTCGAGCCCTGGCCAGGCACAGAGGACGAACGCTCTGCTCAAACGCGAACGTTTGAAGGTCCGCGCGGGTTTCTTGTGGCACTCCAGCCAAGATTGATTATCCCATCGAATCGTCGGTAGATATACCGAATTCCCGGCCGATTTGCGAAAACTCTACGCGTTCGTCGTAGATCCGATGGGGAAAATCAATTCCGAGGTACATCAATGCTGTATTCGAGCCTCCTCGTTTCCTTCTCCCCTATCCCCTCTTCCCCCCCCTCGTGGCACTCCGAGGACGAAAATTCTGCTTCAACGCAAACGCTTGAAGGTCCGGGCGGAATTCCTGTGGATCCGCACCTAGACGCCTCCTAGATGGGGTCGGAGTAGATGGGGTCTGAGGATGGAGCCGCATCGCCGATACATCGGCCATGCATCGGCGATGCATCGGCGATGCACTAGCGATACACTGGCGATGCACCAGCGACGTCGGCGTGCAGCAAATCGGGCGCCACATCGGGCCGCATCCTCGATGCATCGTCGATTCGGCGCGATCCTCCGACCCCATCTACTCGGACCCCATCGAGGAGGCCTAGGCTGTGGATCCGCACCGGGCCCCCCCCCTGGCGCGCGGAGCGCGCCAAGGGGCGGCGCCAGCCTCGCCGCCGGGGGGGGAACCCAGCGCCCGATCCAAGGAACCCGCGCCGCTCTCCAAACGTTCATGTGCTTACGCCGCCTGCTCTTCATCGAGTCCCCTGCTCCTCTCCCTGATCCTCGACTCCCCTAGTCCTCCCCCCCTCGCGTCGTGAAAAAATCACGACGGGAGGTTTCTCGCCAGATTCGGCCCCGGGGGGCGCTTCCCAGGCCTCGGGACCGTGAACACAACGACTCAGGATGAAAAACCGGTCCCGGGGAAGGGGTCCAGACCTCGGGGGTCGACGTTGTGAAAAAATCACGACGTCGGGGCTGTGGGGCCGGAGTGAGGCATCGGCTCATGGGAAGTGGGAGGGACCTAACGGCCAAACCCAATTACGGCAGGTTCGTGTCGTGACGACCCCGGCGTTGGCTTCTGCCACCGCGGGACCGTTCAACCTTGAACGATCGGCCGTTTCCGAAGCGTCAGATCTTTCAACATCGACCGATTCTGTGTCGCCAGCGGCGCTCAACGTTGAACGACAGCGGCGCGGTCGCCAACGGTCGACACGACGCGAACCTACCGTAGGGAGCACTCACTCGGACTAACTAGCTAGGTCAAGCCCAGGATTCGGCCCGATGAGCTAAGTGGGATTATAAGGGAGGAGTGGAAGAGAGCCTGATGATGCCGGATTGGGCCGGTTTGCGGCCGCGGATATACCAAAGCCGACGCTGAACTTAACCTCCCAATAATTGCATCCTAATTCACGGTAGATGTCTGGCTGGCCTCATCATAAGACGAAGCCAAGACGAGGACAAAGTCGGATGAAGATAAATCGAGAATCTCTGAGAGTCGTCGGTTCTGGAGGATGTCTCGGGCGCCGCGGCCCTCTCAGAGCGTTCCGGAACGCTCTGAGACCGTTCTGGAACGCTCTGAATCGTATACATCCTCATCCTAGCTTCGTCCGAACTCAACAGGCAAGCTTGAGCTGGACTGAATCGCGAATCCGCATCGGCTCGGAAAACCCAGACCCACGACGTCGTGATTTTTGTCGCAGCGTCGGCCCCATGAGGTCTGGACCCCCTCCCCGGGACCGGCTTTTCATCCTGAACCGTTTTTTTCGCGGTCCTGGGACCTAGTGAGGCCCCCGCAGGGACTGAAAACGGGGAAAAACCTCCCGGCGTGATTTCGCCACGACGCGAGGGGGTCTTGGGGAGCTAGAAGAATCGCGAATTCGGATCGGGTCGGAAGCAGGCGGGGTCGCGCCCGAATGGTCGCGGTACCGGGTCGGCAACTCGCGCCGCTCGGGAGGTCGCGGAGATCAGTCAGGAGGGAAATAAACACACAGACGCAATTACTTGTCGATTCCCCCGAAAACGTGGGAAGATATGGGACATGGGGGGGAAGACAAAAACCCAGAAAATAGAAGGATCTTTTTATTTGTTAGCATTTATTTGTGTGCGGGGGAGATGGGGGGAAAATAGGGGGAACACAGGGGGAATCCTTTTATTTGTGTGTATTCATTTGTGTGTCCCAGGGCTCCATTCAATCCAGCTCGGCCCCTGCAGACCAGGGAGGGAGCTCCGGCCCGCGTCGCGCCTGGATCGGGTCGAGAGGAGGGGATCGAGGCCTGGGGAGGTGGAGGAGCAGGAGGAGGAGGAGGGGGGGGAGGAGGAAGAGTTTTTGTTTCCCCCGCGCGGGCGAGCGTCAATATCCCATACAGGTCCGTAATCCGTGCTCAGAGGCAGCAGTGCGGCGGCAGGCCATGCCTGCCAACTTCGATATCCGTGCAGGAGGGGGGGGGCAGCGGCAGCAGAGGAGCAGCGAAGGGGAGAGAAAGGACAGGGTACTGGATGCCCGTGCACAACGGGCGGCCGATCTTCGCCCACCCGTGGGAGGTACCGAGGTACCTCGCGCGCGGGGCGGGGCGGGGCAGCACCGCCCGCTACCGATCCTCCCGAACGAGAGTCCTCGGCAGCGGGGGGGCGCACTCGGTGACGGGGGAGGACAGAGTCCATGCCCCACAAGCCTCGGGCGCTTGCAACCCAGGCCACCGTCACCGCGACCCGCAACCCAGGCACAAAACACGCCTAGACAAAATCGAGAGGCAGGCACCCTACCTCCCAGAGGGGCGCAACGGGCACAGTTGAACAGGTCGTCGACGGGGCGGGCGGCGGGGGCGGCAGGGAGCGGCGGGGCGGGTGCACGCACGCCCCCGCGCGCGCTCCCCCAGCCAGGCGGGGGCCCAACCCCAGCAGCACCAGCACACGCAGGGAGGAGCAAGCAGCAGGAGGACCGAGGGGGCGGGCCAGAAGAAAGGCAGGGGAAAGAGGGGAAGGCAGGGGCGGGAAAAAACGAGGACCCAACCACGCCCACCCCGCAGGGAAGGGGCAGCGGCAGAGGCAGGGAGACGGAAGAAAGCAAGCGACAGGAGAGGCAAGGGAACACAGAGAGGAGCACCATAGCACACGCGCAAGAGATGAGAGGGAGGCGGTCACACTCAGACGACATCACTTCACGTGGCAGCCCGCCCGATGCGCCGTGCCCTGCACCGTCGTGCAACAATCATATCACGCATGGCGGCCAGGATCTGCTCGTTGTTCATCTTGCCCATCCGCTCATGTACTGGACGCCCGTGCACGCCAGGTGGCCGATCTTCGTCCACCCGTGGGGGGAACCGAGGTACACTCAGACGACATCACTTCACGTGTTGGCCCGCCCAATACGCCGTGCCCTGAACTGTCGTGCAACACCAGTATACCGCCGAGCCAGAAGACGCAATCGGGCAACGAAGACCTGGGACAAAGGGACCTGTGTCAGGCGCCGATGATGGGCATGCGTCTTCAGAAATGCATCGAGGAAGGCAGCACAGGCCACGTCGCGGTCGAACCCCCAGGATGGTCCCATCAGACACAGACAGGTAAACCAGGTATCCCGGTGTTGCCACATCTCCCTCCAAGGTGCGGGTAATGATTCCAACCCAGGGAGACGGTGCAGTGCCAGGTCACGGAAACGATCACAGATTTTGTAGTGGTGAAGGTCATCAGGGGCCACACACCCAAAGCAGCACCCACGGTCATTCGCATGAAAACGTGCCGAAGTACAAGCGCCCCTGGACAGTACACGTGCCCCCAGGGCCCCTCCTGACATCAGTCCCCCGAACGGTGAACCACAATGTCATTATCGAATGAGGCCCCAGCGCACACAGGAGGAAAAGACGAGGCCAGCCACCGCAGCTACACCTCGGCGGTGAGTAGGAGAAGATTGTGCGGCAGTCGAGCAGCCTCGCCGGCACGTCCTTTGGCCCGGGAGGGCGTCGACTCCCGACAACGCGGTCGCCACTGTTGGCCGCATAGAGTTGAAAAGAGCGGACGTCAAGCAGAAACCGCGCCGCCTCCAAAACAAAGCACAGAGGGCTTCTTAGGCTGGCTGCTCGCCTCATCGATTGCCCCTCTTGGTTCCTTGACGTCTGATCTCAGCTCTTCGAGCCTCTCCTCGATCCTTGAAACGTTCAGTGCGTCGAGCCTGGTGCTGACTTTCTCGAGCAAGCCTCTAATATCTTGCATGCTCTCGGCGGCCTGCCTTGCCTCAGTGGACGCTCTCCTTGCCTCCCAAGAGGCCCTGCTGGATATACGCCGCAGCCCAGCGGACGAAACGGTAATCATGGAGTACCTCGAGGGCGGCTCCCCCGCGTGCGCGGCGGGCAGGTCCTCCTCGCCCTCCTGGTACATCTCGTCCAGCGACTCCTCTGGAACGACGATCCGGAAACCCTCGTGTTTTTTGCCCTCTCTCTCTACGCAGGCGTGGCTGAATCTCTCGAAGTAGGTCAGGCTGAAGATGCCCCCGCACCTGTCGAAGATTCCGCAGCACACCTTCCTCCAGAAATGGCGCTGGACCAGAAGCCTGCTGCTGAAGTTCATCTGGAAAGTGCCGTTGAGGTGGCAATCGTGCTTGAGGGCATCCTGGTAGACCGCCCCAAGCAAATTAACGTACAAATTCAGAGCTATAACCGGAAAAAAGAGGCCGCAGGCGAGAGAAAAAACCTTCAAGACCCAGTGGAAGGATGCAGCCTGGTCGTTCGCCACGTCAACTATCAGATGATTTGTTCTTTTGACCTTCTGACGCACACCTTCTAAATCTTTGTCGTCAAAATCGACAAGGAAATCCAGGCGGAATGTCCGCACGAAGGCGGCGAGCCACTCCCAAACAGGGCCGTTGTTTTTGTCTGCTGTTGGTTCATTGATTGGTAATGCGTAGTGCGCCATCGTAGTCCCCGCGGCCGTAAGGACGAGGTAGGCTAAAAAAAGTAGCGACTGGCGGCTGGTCATTGCTACCCATGCAGGCAGCAGGTGCTCGATCAAAAACGAAAAGTTCAGGCATGACAGCATGAACTGGAACCACCTCACAAAGATGAGCATGGACAGGTGAATCGGGCGATTACAGATGTAGTCGTCTGTCGTCCAAAGGAAAATCGCAGAGCAGATCGACCACAACTCGACAACATAACAGAACAGAGTTTCTGCTTTGATGAAGAACAGACGTGGCCTCAACAGAGGATCTCCGCACCTCCCAATCACGGGCGCCATGACAGTCACAAGCTCGATGAGCAAACAGACACCTGTGCGAAGTCCTAAGATCGTGATTGCTGTTGGTGCTGTCAAAACCCAGGGATTACTCACTGACAGTGATGACGCCCACTCATTATACCAATAATCGTTTTTCTCGCACGCTTCTCGCGGTGAGCGGCTGACAGGCGAAAGGTACCACACCAGAACGAACTGACATAGCAAGTCGGCAGAGCTATTCCATAAGAAATAAGGGATAGCGAGCGCCCAATTGAAAGCAACCAGAGCTTGTCCAAAAGGGGTTGCGAAGTGCACGTCTTTAATGCCGCTGGTAGCGATACTGCCCTGGCTGACCTTGACGCCATCTAAATCTACCGCTTTCTGCCCAAAGACGCCTTGGACTGTTGTATAGAAACAAACGACCCTGCTCCTGTGCGCATTTCGCGTGATCTGCCACCAGGCCGGACGCGAAGGATGCTCCTCTGCAACCTCTTTCAACTCGTCAAGAAATCGCTGCCACGCGCCATCTGTGATGCCCTGGTCAAGGCGCCCTGAAACGACACTCACTGGGCAAGCAAGATTTGCAAATTGGTACAGCCTGACAGGAATCGCGTCGTGTGGAACGCGCACGCACAACGACTTCAGGAACTTAGTTGACAACCCTGGACTGATCTGGTCCAGTATCGTGGAGATGGACTGCGAGAACCCTTCGGCCTGCCAAATCTGGTGAAGCTTCTCCAAATGGCTCCACCTCTGGCTGTGTACCCGTTTGCCTCGGACTGCTTCGAGCTCTCTTCATCTTTGCTTGAGAGCTTCCCGCACCAATCGTCAAGAAGTGAGTACCAGTTGCCCGAATCTGCATGATGGGCACCATTCATCTCGTTATTCGGCATGTTGTCCCATCGGCCCATTCTTTCAGCGAGGCACATGTGCGACTGAGCTGAGACTCCGAGGTAGAACTGAAAGCCTCGGCATGCAAAAACATCAGATTAACAAACACCGCGACTTTGGACTCGATGTGCATTCCCGTGCCCTTGGTGCTGGAGGGCGTCGATGCGCCAGGGCAGGCGTCGATGCGCAAGGGCGTCGAATCCTGTGAACGATCGCCTGCAGTGATCTTGAGAAGACGCTCACTCTCCATGCTCGCCGTTTCTGGCTCGCGGAGCGGGCAGCGCACGGGCGGCCGCTGTGGCCCTGGCGAGCCTGCGCCAAAATGGCACTTGGGCAAACATGGCTTGAGCCCAAATGGCTACGGATAGGGCCCTCTCGGGCCGTCTTGGGCGCCTCTGGCGCTGTCTTGAAGCCCTCTTGGGCTGTCTTGTGGCCGTCTTCTAAACCAAAGGGGCTGTCTTGGAGCGGACATTGGGACCTCTTGGGCTGTCGTGGAGCGTCGGGAAACTGAAAAGGCGAGAACTCGAAAATCCTTCAAACCCCAGGAAGAAACTGACTTTTGCCTCCTGTCTTGGGGCGTCTTGGAGGCCTCTTGGACAGTCAGGGGCTAATTCTGGGGTAATCTCGGGCCGTCATTCGTCGTCTCCGCGGTCTGGAAGCGTCATTTCTGGCGATCCGGGGTCGTCTTCGGGCGATTTTTCAAAAAGCCCCCGGCGACCTGGCAAGGCCCCCAGGAACCCCGGTCCTCGCATGCGCTGTCGAGGGCCCCGTCCCGGGCCCCCCCGCCTCGTGCCCAGGAATTCTCGAAAGATAAATAGATAGATAGATAGATAGATCGATAGATCTATCGATATATATATATATATATATATATAGATGATACATATTTACATAAATATAATACATATGTATATATATATATAGATATGTATTTATACATATCTGTATTCATATATGTGTATGTATCCGTATATATATACATGTATATATGTAAACATAGAAATATGTATATACTGCATCTGGGCAACAGAAGTATACCGTATGTATGTGCAGATTTGCGTATCTATAAGTGTACAGATCAGCGATTTGTGCAATACAGCGGAACATTGGTGAGTAGATCCGCACATATATATATGTATAAATATCGATAGTTCGGTCGATAAACATCTATATATGGACACAGATATATACAGATATATATATATATATATATATATATATATATATATGCTGCTAATCTGCATCAAGTTATACAGGTGTATATATATATATATGTATATATGTCCTTGCATACATACATGCATAACTATACTTCTGTCTGATCAGAGCACACATGTGTCTATACACATATAGACAGCCATACACCTGCTGAGATATATATATAGGTTGACATACACACATACATGTGCATATAGTGTTTACAGACACTTGGACACACATACAGGTATATGTATATACACATACAGCCATGTACCAATATCTCTACGTCTCGAACTATGCACAGATCTATATATATATATATATATATATATATATATACCTAGCTTTCTGCTGATCTACACAGATATGTGTATAGACACTGCACACATATATACACACACCGTCGTCCCACTGTCAAGACTGCCCTGGTCTGTAAGCTGCAAAACAGGGCCGCGAACAGGAAAAGCCCGAACAAGCACAAAATCGGACACCTTCGAGATTCGGCAATCCTGGAGCCGTGCTCATGTGTATTCTGCGGTGCTCCTGTGTATTCTGCCACTGCCATGGTCCTGATATGCCGTGCTTCTGTGTGTTCTGCTGTGCTCCTGTCTGTTCTGCCGTGCTCCTGTGTGTTCTGCAGTGCTGCTGCTTGTTGTGCCGCGCTCCTATGTGTGTTGTGTGATCTGCCGCGCTCCTGTGTGTTCTGCTGTTCTCCTGTGTGTTCTGCCGTGCTTCTGTGTACTCTGTGTTCGGCCGTGCTCCTGGAGGCTGCACCGGGCGCCGCGGCCGCCCCGGAGCGCTCCAAGAAGGCTCCGAGACCGCTCCCAGAACGCTCCCAGAGCGTACCGCAACGC
>CAUYUJ010004129.1:48632-53632 GCA_963575745.1 Prorocentrum cordatum | reverse complement strand
TTGCATATCCCATTATCCGAGACAGGGGGCCGGCGGCATGGTGCGAAGCCCTTACGGATCGAAGGTCAACACGTAACATGGCATGGCTTCTGCGGCCCAACAAAAAATCCACGGATCGACATCGAATGTGTAATCACTTCCGATGGTTTCTTCGGGGGGACATTTTCTAGATTTTCGGGCCTATTTGGAAGGACCGAAAACCATGCGGGGGCATTGCGCTCGAAATAATGACGCCAATGCTGCAGCGGGAGCACGGTTCGGAACGAGCGGAAGCGTAGAAATCAGGCCAGCGCTGCAGCTGGAGTACGATTCGGAACGAGCGGTAGCCCGAAAATGAAGCCAGCGCGTCAATGAGACCAGCATTCCGAACAAAAACTCAACGCGGAAGCGCTGACATGAGGACGCGTTGCCTGACATAGCATGGCGTGGCGACGCCCCAAAGTGGTCTTCTGCGGCCCAAACAATCAACGAATCGACACCGAATGCGTAATCACTTCCGATTGTTTCTTCGGGAAGCCATTAACTAGATTTTTGGGCCTGGTCGGAAGGACAGCAAACCATGCCGGGGCATTGCGCTCGAAATAATGACGCCAACGCTGCAGCGGGAGCACGATTCGGAACGAGCGGAGGCACGGAAATGAGGCCACCGCTGCAGCTGGAGCACGAGTCGGAACGAGCGGTAGCCCGAAAATGAGGCCAGCGCGTCAGCGAGATCAGCATTTTGAAAAAAAACTCAATAATGACGCCAGCGCTGCAGCGGGAACACGATTCGGAACGAGTGGAAATGAGGCCAACGCTGCAGCGACAGCACGATTCGGAACGAGCGGTAGCCCGAAAATGAGGCCAGCGCGTCAGAGAGAGAGAGAGAGAGAGAGAGAGCAGCATCTTGAAAACAAACTCAGCGCGGAAGCGCGGAAATGAGGACGCGTAGCCTGGCATAGCATGGCGTGGCGACGGCCCGAAGTGGATGGGGGTGGGGGGGGGGCTTCTGCGGCCCAAAAAATCAACGAATCGACACCGAATGTATTTTCACTTCCGATGGTCTCCTCGGGAGGCCATTTTCTATAAGTTGGATCCTATTTGGAAGGACCGACAAAAGTGCCGTGGGCATTGCGCTCAAAAAAATGACGCCAACGCTGCAGCGGGAGCGCGATTCGGAACGAGCGGGAGCGCGGAAATGCGGCCAACGCCGCAGCGGGAGCACGATTCGGAACGAGCGGTAGCCCGATAATGAATCGGGGATGGACAGACCCCCCTTTAGCAAAAGGTGGTTTAGTGAAAACGACCTGAGGCCCAAACCTGGCGGGCGCAAGTCTGGAAAATAACGGCCACGGCGCCCTCTCGAGAACCGAAAACGGACAATTCACTAATCGACGTGTCACTGTTGGGGGTTCTGTCCACCCCCGAATGAAGCCAGCGCGTCAGCGAGACCAACATTTTGAACAAAAAGACTCGGGGTGCGCGTGGGATCGGGCCGCAGGGGCGCGGAGTCGAGGCAGGAGCGGACCGGCAGCGCCGAGATGCCCCGCATGCGCCATGCCAGCATCCGACCGGAGCGGACTGTGTAGGAGGGGGGAGGGGGCAGGATGGGGGATGGGGGAATGGCGAGGATAGAGAGATAGAGAGAGGGGGGAGGGAGGGGGGAGGGAGGGAGGGGGGGAGGGGGGAGGGAGGGAGGGGGGGAGAGGGGAGGGAGGAGGGGGGAGGGGGGGGGAAAGGCGAGGATAGAAGAAGAGACACAGCGGCATAAACATAAAAAACTGTGGGCGCTCCGCGCGGATCTCTTGGATTCGCGCTGGGCCCCCCCTCCCCGGCGTGCGGAGCGCGCCAGGGGCGGTGCCCAGGCACCACCGGGGGGGCCCAGCGCGGACCCAAGAGATCCGCGCGGAGCGCCCACAGTTTTTATGTGTATGCCGCTGTGTCTATTCTTCTATCCGCTCCTTTGGGGGCTCCCCCCTCCTCCCTCCCCCTCCCCCCCTCCCCCTCCCTCTCCTCCACAATTACTCAATATGAATACGACTCTCCCTCTTCCCCTGATGACGTGCTGGGAGTGTTCGCCCCCCCCCCCCCCCCCCCCCCCGCGTCCTGTTTTTTTACACACAGGTTTCCCGGAGTTGGGTTTTCGCTTGCATTTTTTTTTTCAAAATGCTGCTCTCGCTGGGGCGCCGGCCTCATTTTCGGGCCCCGCTCGTTCCGAATCGTGCTCCCGCTGCAGCGCTGGCCTCATTTCCGTGCTTCCGCTCGTTCCGAATCGTGCTCCCGCTGCAGCGCTGGCCTCATTTCCGCGCTTCCGCTCGTTTCGACTCGTGCTCCCGCTGCAGCGCTGGCGTCATTTCCCGTGCCATGCCACGGCGTGCAATGCAATGCTAGGTTGATGCTACGCTTTGCGGTGCTCTTCTACGCCATGCCATGCCGTGCTCTACAATGCATCGCGTACCCTTTCGGGATCATTGCCCTGCTCGACATCCGACTGTGCGAGTAGAGAGGGGATCTGCGCCATGGTAAGGGATGGGAGGGAGGGGTAGGATGTCAGATATGACGCGAGCGCACCTAGCTTGCCCCTCCCCCCTCCCTCCCTCCCCCTTCCCTCCCCCCTCCCTCTATCCTCGCCTTTCCCCCATCCCCCATCCTGCCCCCTCCCCCCTCCTGCACAATCCACTCCGGTCGGATGCTGGCATGGCGCATGTGGGGCATCTCGGCGCGGCCGGTCCGCTCCTGCCTCGACTCTGCGCGCCGGGGGGGGTTCAGCGCAGATCCAAGAATTCCGCACGGAGCGCCAAACGTTTATGTTTATGCCGTTTTATCCCCTTCTGGGGCGACCTCCTGGGGCCTCTTGAGGGGACCTCCTGGGGCGTCTCGGGGGGGGGCCTCCTGTAGACAAGCGCGTTCCACTGCTCGCAGAGAAACGGCTCGCAAGTGGCCTGGATCCGCCGCGGGGGATTCACAATACATTACAGTGGAGGCCCGACCCCCATGAAATAAGAAGAGGCGCCATGAAATCTGGGGAAATATCATGGCCCACGCCATGATATCTAACCCCCCCCTAGTCATCACCCCCCTCTTTTCCGCCCCCGAGAAACCTTCCACAAGAAGCCCAACCCTGAGACCCCAGGAGATCCACCGATTTTTGGTGCGGGCACGTCACGCCCTCCGCAGCAAGACCATCGACACCCAAGCAACCCAGGGCACCCGGGAGGCAAGCAGAGAGGTTCTTGACGTGGGCCTCCACTGCACATCGACCCAGACCCCCGACGTCGTGATCTTTTCGCAGCGTCGACCCCAGGGGTCTGAGCCCCTTCCCCGAGCCTGGTTTCTATCCCGAATCGCTGCTTGGCGGTCCCGAGGCCTGGCGAGGGCCCCCTCGGGCCGAAAATAGCGAAACACTTGCCGTCCTGAATATTGTCACGACGCGGGCACGTCTGTTTTTTTCGTTTTTTGCTTCTGACGCGTGCGCGTCGGCACTCCGCGAGTCGTGGCGCGCGCCTGGTGATCCCGGAAACGGCCTCTCGGGGGGGGGGGGGGCCTCGGCGCAACGCTAAAGTCGGGCGTGTCCCCCTGCAGGGGGATTTCCGACGAAAAAATAAAAATACCCTACAAATAGTTCAAAATGGTCAAAATACACTTTAAACATGATCCCCAGACTATTTCTGGACTTTTTTTGAATATTCCCCCTGTAGAGGGACAAGTCCGACTTATCTCTTGGGGCCGTTTGGGCCCCCCTTGGGGCCTCTTTCGGGTCTCTTGGGGGGCTCTTGGGGCCTTTAGGGGGTCCCTGGGGCGCCTTTTGGGCGCCTCGGGGGTTCTCTCGTGGCCCTTGTGTTGGGCCCCTCTTTGGGCCGTCGTGGAGCCCTCTTGGGCTGATCCTGCTGGAAACGGCCTCTCGGGGGGGGGGGGCCCTCAGCGCAACGGGCGGGGGATGGGGCACCCCGTGCCCCGATGGCGTCGAAGAGTGCCGGGGGGGGGCTCCCAGATGCGGCCCGGGCAGCTGGGGCCGGACAAACCGCGGCGCATCGCCGACGCACCCAGAGCTCCTGGCGCCGTGAAGAAAACACGACGGGAAGTGTTTCGCTGCTGTCGGCCCCTGGGAGCCCATACCTAGGGGAAAAAGAACTATGCGCATGCACCGATTCTGGCCAGGCCCATCCTGAGCCCAGGATCGGTGCATACGCCCTCCTACTTACCTTGGCCAGGAAGGCATATGCACCGATCCTGGGTCAAAAGTCAAGGATGGACCTTGCCAGGATCAATGCACGTGCATCGTTCTCTTCGCCCGAATACCGGGCCTCAGGACCGTCAAAAAAGGACTCGGGATGGAAAACCGGTCCCAGGGAAGGGGTCCAGACCTCTGGGGGTCGACGTCGTGCCGGGGTCCTTTTGCCTCCCTATTCCTCGCCCCCGCCCCCGCCCTCTTCCTACCACCCGCCCTCCGCTCTCGCACCCCCGTCTTGTCGTCGACCCTCCTCCCGCTCTCCCTCTCGCCGCCTCCTTCCTACCACTCGTCCTCCCTCCTCCTTCTCGTCCGCTCTCCTCCGCCCCTCCTCACGAACGCTCGGAGAGCCCTATGCGTGAACCGACGGAACCAACCGACGACGCCGCCGCCGACGCGGGCTCCTACACCAACGATTTGCGCGCCGGACATGAATACGGAAATGGGTACAATGCCCAACAGCAAATGTGGTCCAAATCCGACTGCGACCTCTGTTGGGCAGGTGACTTTTGCCTTCAACGGACAACATCCGCGGCGACACCGACAACGAGTCCTGTCCACAACGGACAGAATCCGCAGTCGATCTTCGTACGGCGGGGTCTGCGTGTCGTCACGACTTGCAAGTTGGTTCGTGTCACCGCGAGATCGTTCAAGATCGGCCGTTTCCAAAACACCAGATCGTGCACCATCGACCGGTTCTGGGTCGCCCGCAGCGTTTCACGCTGAACGCCGGCGGCGGGGTCGCCGCCAGTCGACGCGACCCGAAACTACAATACCCAGTCCGGCAGTGCCG
>CAUYUJ010004129.1:28632-38632 GCA_963575745.1 Prorocentrum cordatum | reverse complement strand
GCGAGGCGCGCGCTCGCCCCAACGCCGCGCGCGGCACGGCGCAGCGCGGCTGCCTCCGAGGACCCGCGGGCGCCCCGGCGGCCGCCCGCCCCGCGGCTTTTGTTGCTGTTGTTGCTGTCGCTGCCGTTGCCGCTGCCGTTGCTGCTGCCGTTGCCGTTGCCGTTGCCGTTGCTGTTGCTGTTGCTGTTGCTGTGGCTGTGGCTGCCACTGCTGTTGTTTTTGTAGAATGCTCACTTCTGAAGAATAATCACTGTTGATCTCCAGAGACGACTCCGCGCGCTCTCGCCTCGACGCCGGCCACATTTCCTCGGAAAGCGAGGCTCCCGCTCGAGCGTTGGCTGGAGCCTAGATGTGGGCCCTTGGAGGCCCAGCTACGACGACAACGGCCCCCGCTCGATACGTCCTCACAGTCTACCCCGAGACACCCTGGTCAGAGAGGTCCCCGAACTCAGGAACGGCGCTCGCGCTCGAGACGTCCTCGGAACTCAATTAAGTTGGCGGGGGCCCAGCCACGACGACAAGGGCTCCTGCTCGATACCTCCTCACGATGTGCTCCGAAAGCCCCTGGCCAAGAAGCCCCCCGAACTCAGGAACGGCGCTCTCGCTCAAAACTTTTCCCGTAATTCAGCCAAGTTGGTGGAGGCCCAGACACGGCCACAAGGGCTCCCGTTCGACATGTCTCCACATCGGTATCACGAGAGCCCCTGGCCAGCGAGGCCGCCGAACGGCGCTCTCGCTCGAGACTTCTTCGCACTTCAGTCAGTGGCCGACAAGGAAGAGATTCCCCCCGAAAGGGGGTGCAATCGAAGACGTCGTGGGCGGGTATCGAGGGTTGGGGTATAAGGGATGCAAGGCACACGCGTGCCAGTGAGAGCGAACGGTCTTAAAATGACTGTTGTTGCTGCTGCTGCTGTTGCTGCTGCTGGTGCTGTTCTTGCTGCTGTTGCTGCTGCTGGTGTACTCCCACTTCTACATAAAGCCTCTTGTTGGGGACGACGGAATGCAAGACACACGCGTGCCAGTGAGAGCGAATAGTCTTACAATGACTGTTGTTGCTGCTGCTGCTGTTGCTGCTGCTGCTGGTGCTGCTGTTGCTGCTGCTAGTGTACTCTCACTTCTACATACAATGAAAACGTATAGTAAAGACGCGTGGTAAGGACGCAAGACCCTTGGAGGCCGAAGTTGAAGTATTCTGGCCTGCGAAAATTGCTAGGGACGGGCCGCAGAGGCTGAGGCAGGCAAGAACCCAAGGGTACCCTTGAAAAAGTCGTCTGCCCTTACTATGCGCGTTGACTGTAAAGCCTCCTGCTTCTCCCCCCTGCCCGGTGCCCCCGGCCGAGGCGCCTCCACCTCCATGGCGGAAGCCATGTGCGGCCGCAGAGGGGCCGGGCGGCTGCGCCGCGGCGGCCTGCGCGACGCGGGCGGGCGGGCGGCCCTGCCTCGTCCGAGGCTCGTGGGCGGGCGCCGGGTGCCGCGGCAGGGAGGTGCACCTCCTCCGCCTCCTCCTCCTCCTCCTCCTCCTCCTCCTCCTCCTCCTCCTCCTCCTCCTCCCCCTCCTCCCCCCCCTCCTCCTCAGCCATTTCGCGTCCGAGCGGCCCCCCCCCTGCACCGGGCCCCTTGGACGATGCGGCGCGCAAACTTCGAAGTGGCGCTGCGCGCCCGAGTCATGAAGAAGCAGCGCGGAGCCCCACGTCATCAGCTACAACGCTGAGATCAGGCAAACGCGCAGCTGCCAGGATGCCCGCCCCCTCCCGCCCCTTCCTCCTCCTCTCCATCTCCACCCTCCTCCACCTCCTGGCAGACCGGGGCGCCAGCCGATGCGGCGCCGCGGGCAGAGTGCGGGGACAACAGAGTCGTGATCAGCTACAGCGTAGGGGTCAGGCCGTGAGAGAAGACCAGCAGTGGCAGGCAGAGCTGACGTTGCGAGAAAGCAAGCAGTGGCAGCCAGAGCTGGCGCTGCGACAGGGACGAAGGCGCGGGTGGGCCACGATCAGCTACAACGCTGGGAGCAATCCGTGCGAGAAAGGGAGCGCGCAGTGGCAGCCGACGCTGGCGCTGTGCAAAATGCGCGGGTGGGCCACGATCAGCTGCAACGCTGGGAGTCGTCCGTGCGAGAAGGAGGGCCTGCGAGAAGCGGGAGGCGAAGCTGGAGACCGAGTGTCTCTTCTAGCTAACGCCTCTGGGAACAGCGCGGGTGAGAAAAGCGAGCAATGTTCTGCCGCGGCCATCCTGCGAAAAGTGGGAGGCGAAGGCAGAGCCCGATGTCGACAGCTACAGCGTTGGGATCGGGGCAAGCCGCTGCGAGAAAAGGGAGGCGAAGCTGGAGCCCGAGTGTCTCTACTAGCTAACGCCTCTGGGGGCAGTGCGTGCGAGAGAAGCGAGCAATGTTCTGCCGCGGCCATCCTGCAAGGAGTGGGAGGCGAAGGCAGAGCCCGATGTCGACAGCCACAGCGTTGGGATCGGGGCAAGCCGCTGCGAGAAGAGGGAGGCGAAGCTGGAGCCCGAGTGTCTCTTCTAGCTAACGCCTCTGGGAACAGTGCGTGCGAGAAGAGCGAGCAATGTTCTGACGCGGCCATCCTGCGAAAAGTGGGAGGCGAAGGCAGAGCCCGATGTCGACAGCCACAGCGTTGGGATCGGGGCAAGCCGCTGCGAGAAAAGGGAGGCGAAGCTGGAGCCCGAGTGTCTCTTCTAGCTAACGCCTCTGGGAACAGTGCGTGCGAGAAGAGCGAGCAATGTTCTGCCGCGGCCATCCTGCGAGAAGTGGGAGGCGAAGGCAGAGCCCGATGTCGACAGCTACAGTGTCGGGATCGGGGCAAGCCGCTGCGAGACGAGGGAAGCAATGCTGGAGCCAAACGTCACCTTCCTAGCCACCACCTTGCGCTGGGAGAAGCGGGAGGCAAGTTGGAGCCCGACTCTATCCAGCTACACTCGCTAGAAGCAGCGCCTGCGAGAAGTGCAGGGGCCAACGAACGGGCTCCGGTGCGAAATGGCAGGGCACGGACGAGCTACCCTCAGTTACAGTGCAGAGATCAGCCCGTTGTGCGAGAGCAGGAGTGGAGGAAATCCACTCGTGCGAAAAGGGGGAAGCAAGCAGGCAGTGGCAGCGGGGCTGCCCAAGCGTGCGTGCGAGAAGCAGGCAGTGGCAGCGTGCTGCCACGGCGTGTCTCAGTGACGCGGTTGTGGAGTGGGCTACATCCCTCCACCAACCAGCCCCTGTAGGGGCTCCTGGAGTCGAGGGTCTGGCTCGGGGACGGCCCGAAGCGGCCCGCGGCTCCCACGGCACGAAAGCGTAGGCGGTCGTGATCCGTTTTGGCCCGCACTTATCCGCACTTATCCCCCTCCTCCTCCTGGGCTGCCGGTTGGGGGCGTCGAAACAGAGACCAGCCGTTCGGAGCCCAGGATCGCACCCGAGGTAGCTCCTGCGCCCCAGCCCGCAGGCCCCGGGGGCAGGGGGGACAGGGGAGCCGCCGCAGCTGCCGATTGCGGCGGCCACGTCGGCAGGCCGGGAGCGCCGCCGGGGTTCGGCATCGAGCGGGCAGGGATCGGAAGGCAGCAGCGGAAACAATGCAAGAAACGCTCGGAAGACGCTGGCCATCGCTCGGACGTCCATTCCCTGTGTTTTTGTCGCTTTCGTGCGTGGTTTTTTCGCCAAATGATCAACGATGCTCCTCGATGGCCCTCGCCGAGAAAAAATGCACATGTCCGAGCGATGCTAGGGACGCAGTGAAAGGCCTCACGTGTCGAATCCGAGAGCTGGCATGCCAGTGCTTCTGCAACGAGGACGTCGCTACCGACGGCGAGCAGGCGGCAGCGAACTCACAAGCATCAGAGGGCCATGTGTTGGACATGACGCAGCAGGAAGACTTGGCAACAGAGGTTGGGGGAGAAGGCACAGGACCAGATGACTCATATAACACAATTGATACTCAAGAATTTGCTCACGCACGCAATACCAAATATGATCGGGGGCTCCGGGCCCACTCGGCCCCCCCCCAAGATGGGATGGGTCCCAGGGTCCTCGGCCCCCCCCCCCAAATGGGATGGGAGGAGGAGGAGGAGGAGGAGGAGGAGGAGGAAGAGGAGGACGACGACGGCGACGACGACGACGACGACGACGAACACACCGTCCGCTCCGGCTCCCTGAAGCACCGCACCGGGAAACAACGCCACACCCAGAAGGAGGCGACGACGGTGAAGACACCGTCGACGACGATGTTCCTTTTCCTCCTCCCCCCATCCGCCTTTCCCTCCCTCCCTCCTCGTTTTTGGCCCTCTGTTCCCTACCTTGCTCCCCTCTCCCGCTTCCTCTCCCGGTAGCCGCCACTCTCTGGAGGCAAAGGCTGAGGACGACGACGATGGCGAAGACGCCGACCCCAAGGCGAGGCCAGTCAAGGCGGAGCGCCGAATTGGCCGCCTGGCCCGTCAGCGAGCCGTTCTAGGACGCAGGGCCATCGAACTTTGCATTGCGGGGCCCTTGCCAGGAATCAACCGCGGCAGCGAGGCCCACGGACGCAGCGACGGCGCACTTTCAAAGATTCGGAGGCTGTGCGCGGCCACGATGAAACCTGCGGTCGGGGGGGCGAAATTTGACCAACGTGTCCAGGGTCGAGGGGGGCCCTGCCCGGTTCGGGGCCGTCTCTCCTGTCGTTGGGCGGTCGGAGGAGGTCTGGGCCGGGCACGCTCGGCCCACCGATTTGTTGCTCTTCCTGGACGGAACTCCAGGACCTCTGGCATGCCGGCCGCCCCCGTGCCTGGACCTGGCGCACTGTCACGGGGCCCACTGGGGCCCTTAAGTTGTCCCCCCACAGGATCGGGTGGTCTACGCCGGCCCCGCTCGTGCATGTCAGTGCCCTGGGGGCCTTCCACTCCCTCGCCCTCGCTCCTCCCGCCCTTCTCCAGGTCCTCCTTAATCAAGGGGCTCGGGGGAGTCTCCAGCGAGAGGCGGCCGCCGAGCGCGGCGGTGCTGGGGCCCCGAGGTTGCGCTTCGATGCTGTTATTTCTGCCGCGCGTTCCAAAAAGTTCACTGCCCGCCAGAAGGGTGCGATGCGACGTGTGGCCCGTCAAGGAATCGGGCTCCTTGCCAGGGCCCGCGAGGCGGGCTGCGACGTCGCGGGTGTCTGCCACCTCTGCCGGGCCCAGGGCGCCGCGCTGCTCCGCGGGCTCTGGGAGCGCCCGGGCGTCGCCGACGAACGCGCTGCTATCGCCCCGCAGGAGTTTTTGCGAAGCATCCTGGGCTCCGTGGAAGAGGCTGGTGGGAGGGCCCCATTTCGAGATTGTCCCTGGACTCATGCATCGCCCTGCCGAAGTGCCCCCCCCCCCCCCCTCGACAGCCGAGCAGGGAAGCGGAGACGATGGAGTGCGCTTCAGGTTTTTCTCCGACGGCTTCGAGGCCGAAGGCGTGGCCGCCCCGCCCGAGGGCACCAGAGAGCCCTGGGGCCACTTGTTCTTGGACGGCTCTTGCTCTCGTGTACGCGAGCTGAACCGTGCGGAGTGGGGCTTGGCCGTGCTCGGGCCGAATGGCCACCTCCTCGCCGCGGTTTGGGGCCCTGTCTGGGACAGTTGCCCCCGGGCGCCCCAGGCTGGAGAATTCGCGGCCTGCGCGATGGCAGGTGCTCTCGCGTCTGGGCCGCCTCTGCTTTGCTCCGATTGCGCCAGCATGGTCAGGCGGCTTGCCGAACCTCTTGCGATTCTCACTCGAGCGGCCTTGCGCTGGTCCGGTGCTGCAGGGTCGTTCCCTCGGTGGTCAAAGGCTGCTTGGGCATGAGAAGGTTCGCGCGCATCAGGCCATCGACGACCCAGACGTCGATGGGGCCGAACGCTTTCGACGGGTTGGCCACGACGCGGCAGAACGCACCGCGAAGCTGGGAGCCGCCACGCACCCGCTGCCGTCGGACGAGGAGACCAGGACGGCCGATCGTGCTCCCAGGTGCGCCCAGTACGTTGTACGCCTTGCAGCTGCGCTTTTGCCCCTTTGGCCCAGATCTGATTCGTCGGGAGTCGAGTGGCACTCACCTCAAGAGAAGGTTCCGCGTGACGCCCCACCCCCCATACGTGGGTGTGGATGGGCCCGCCCGCTGACTCCCAGCGTTTTCGGCAGTGCTCTCTCTGTTTGAGGACGGACAGGACAGCTTGCAACGTCGAGCCCCCTCCCCTGGTCGTTGCAGTGGCGAGCCGAGAGTCAAAGCGCAGGCTCTCCATGATTTCCAGCACAGGTGTATCATGTTCGATTGATCGAGCGATTCTCTTGTGGTCGTATGCACTGTCTTTAAAGGGTATACTTCAGGAGCTCGTCTTGCGAAGCTAGGCAGTCTGTACACGGTACCGCCTAACGACAAGAAGACGGGCCTCGATTGCAAGTATCACCCCCGCGGCTGGAATCAGATTTGCAACGGTCGCCCCCCCTAACGAGGAGTGGGGCTACCCAGAGTGGGGCCACCCTTCTGCAAGACACTTCCAATGTGCGTTCAACATGCAGCAAAGCGGTCGTGCCCAAACAAAATCCTCCTCCTCTTCCTCCTCCTCCTCCTCTCCTCCTCCTCCTCCTCCTCCTCTTCCCTCCTCCTCCTCCTCCTCCTCCTCCTCCTCCTCCTCCTCCTCCTCCTCCTCCTCCCCCTCCCCCTCCCCCTCCCCCTCCCTCTCCCCCCCCCCTTCCCCCTCCGTCTCCCCCTCCCTTTCCCCTTCCTCCTCCTCCTGCTCCTCCTCCTCCTCCTCATCTTCCTCCTCCTCCTCCTCCTCCTCCTCCTCCTCACCCTCCTCCCTCCTCCCTCCTCCCTCCTCCCTCCTCCCCCTCCTCCCCTCTCCTCCTCCTCCTCCTCCTCCTCCCTCCTCCTCCTCTCCTCCTCCTCCTCCTCCTCCTGCTCCTCCTCCTCCTCCTCCTCCTCCTCCTCCTCCTACTCCTACTCCTTCTCTTCCTCCTCCTCCTCCTCCTCCTCCTACTCGCTCCTACTCCGCCTCCGCCTCCTCCTCCCCCTCATGCTCCTCCCCCCCCCTCCCCCTCCCCCTTCCAATCCTCCTCCTCCTCCTCCTCCTCCTCCTCCTCATCATCATCCTCATCCTCCTCCTCATCCTCCTTTTCCTCCAGCCTTTTCCTTCTCAACAGCTTCTCCTTGTCGCATCCCGAGGCCAGTTTTTAGGGCGGGTCGGGCGTTTCGCCTACCCTGGAGCTTAAACAACGTCAACAGCTTCACAGATGGAAGGCCGGTGGTTTTCAAAATGTGGCCCTCGCTTTAGCGCCGCGCACATTCGTTTTTTATTTTTAAAAACGCTGGAAGAGCTTCACGGATTGAGGGCGGGCGGCGTTCAACATGTAGCTCTCGCCTTAGCGCCGCGTACATTTCTAACAAATTGCAATAAATTCACGGATTGAGGGCGGGTCGTGCACAACATATGGTTCTCGCCTCAGCGCCGCGTACATCCGTTTAAACAGTTGTAAGAGCTTCACGGATTTAAGGCGGCTCCTTTTCAAACTGTGACTCTCGCCTAAGCGTGGTGCACATTCGTTTTGACATGGTGCAAACGTTTCACGGGTTCCCATGATCAGCGTACCAGACATCGTCTTTGGAAAAGGTTCGGGGTTATAAGGACGCGACAATTATGTTGACTCGCAGAAGCGAAGTCCCAAACATGGCGTTCTGTGACAATTCCGGGTTGTCAAGACGCAGCAGTCAGGTTGATGCGTGGGGTTGAAATCCCGAAAACAACGCTTTGGCATGCTCCAGGGTCTTCAAACGGTTGTCTTCCAACGAGGCAGCTCCCTCAACGGAAACGAAACGTAGTAGGGGCTTATGAAGAGGGGGCTTGGAGGGAGGGAAACATTCTAACATCGTTGATGACTCTTAGGTTTACACTGGTCCTCCTCCTTCTCCTCCTCCTCCTCCTCCTCCTCCTCCTCCTCCTCCTCCTCCTCCTCCTCCTCCTCCTCCTCCTCCTCCTCCTCCTCCTCCTCATCCCCCTCCTCCTCCTCCTCTTCCTCCTCGACGAGGGGCCGCCGAGCGGCGGCCGAGGGGCAGCAGCGGGGCAGCAGCGGGGCGGGGGCGTGGCGCCCTGCGACTCGCGCGTGACCGACCGCCCCGCTGCTTTCCAAACGGCTGCGGCGGTGCCCAGCGGCGCGCGCGCGCGGATGGGGAAGGAAGGGAACGGGGGAAGGAGGGACGAGACTCGGAAGCGGAGGGAAGAGGCAGAAAAGGAGAGGGGAGGTGGAGGATAAAGGGGGATGTGAGGAGGGGGAAAAGGGAGAGGGGAGAGCGGCGAAGGGAGAGGAGAGGAGGACGGGATGAGGTGGAGAGGAGGAGAGGAGGGAGGAGAAGGGGGGGAGAAGAGAAAGGAACGGGGTTAGGGGATGAGGAGGAGGAGGAAGAGGAGGAGGAGGATGATGAGGAGGACCAGTGTAAGCCCAAGGTTCATCAACGACATTGGAGTACACCCTCCCTCGAAGCTCCCTCATCATAAGCCCCTACAACGGCTCATTTTCATTGATGGAACTGCCTCGTTGGAGGACAAGCGTTTGAAGACCCTGAAGCATGCCACAACATTGTTCTCGGGATTCCAACGCCACGGATCAGCCTGACTGTTGGGCCTTGACAGTGCTGAATCGTGCCAGAGCACCATTCCCAAGACTTGCACACAAAAAACCAACGTAACTGCTGCACTCGCATAATCCTGAATCCTCCACAACACATTGTCTGGAACGTTGATAAAGGGATTCCGTGAAACTCTTGCAAATTGTTGAAACGAATGTGCGCCGCGCTAAGGCGAGAACCACATGTTGAAAACTACCCGCCCTCAGTCCGTGAAACTATTGCCATTGTGTAAAACGAAGCTTCGGCGCGCTAAGGCGAGAGCCACAGGTTGAAAAGAAACAGCCCTCAACCCGTGAAGCTCTTGCAATTTGTTAGAACGAATGCACGCGGTGCTAAGGCGAGAGCCACATCAAAAAACGACCCGCCCTCAAACAGTGAAACTCTTGCCTTATATGTATATATATATATATGTATATATAATGCACATCGCGCTAAGGCGAGAATCGCATTTTGAAAACGACCCGCCCTCAATCCGTGAAGCTATTGCAATTTGCTCAACGAATTTGCGCCGCGCTAAAGCGAGAATCACATTTTGAAAACGACCCGCCTTCAATCCGTGAAACTGTTGCAAATTGTTTAAACGAATGTGCGCCGCGCTAAGGCGAGAGCCACATTTTGAAAACGACCCGCCCTCACTCAGTGAAACTATTGCCACTGTTGAAAACGAATGTGCGCCGCGCTAAAGCGAGGGCCACATTTTGAAAACCACCCGCCCTCCATGTTTGAAACTATTGCGACTTTTTACCTAACAGCTCTTGCTGATAGGTTTCTAGTGGTCTCAAAAGAGAGCAGCAGATGACTCCACAGGGGGGTCGGGGCGGGACCCGGATCGGCTGCCGCCGAAGCCGAAATCGCTTGGGACATCCTCGCAAAATCGCTCTTGGCGCTGCTAGAACTCCATCCCCGGCGTACATTTTGGATGCCCGGAGCCAACTGTAGGCCACTTCGTGCTCTTCGACTTCCCAGAACTCCATTCCCGGGCCACATTTTGAATGCCCGGAGCCCACTGTAGGCCACTTCGCTCGTGCTCTCGTTTCCAGGAGCGCTTCAAGCGCGCCAATTTTGGATTCCCGGAGCCATACGGTAGGCACTCGGGCTCTTCAGTTCAGACTCTTCAGCCGCCTGAAATATGAATGCCCGGAGCCAACTGTAGGCCACTTCGTGTTCTTCGAGTTCCCAGAACTCCATTCCCGGGCCACATTTTGAATGCTGAGGCAGGCTGATGCTGAGGCTGAGGCAGGCTGAGCTGAGGCCGAGGCCGAGGCTGAAGGCAGACTGAGGCTGAGGCTGAAGCAGGCTGAGGCTGAGGCTGAGGCAGGTTGAGGCTGAGGCTGAGGCAGGCTGAGGCT
The DNA here is from genome assembly GCA_963575745.1 of Prorocentrum cordatum. Taxonomy (NCBI): domain Eukaryota; class Dinophyceae; order Prorocentrales; family Prorocentraceae; genus Prorocentrum; species Prorocentrum cordatum. Next base: position 28,704 of record CAUYUJ010004129.1, on the reverse strand, counting down.
GAGGCAGGTTGAGGCTGAGGCTGAGGCTGATGCACGCTAAGGCTGAGGCAGGCTTGAGGCTGAGGCCGAGGC
>CAUYUJ010004129.1:0-28532 GCA_963575745.1 Prorocentrum cordatum | reverse complement strand
GCAGGGCCATCGAACTTTGCATTGCGGGGCCCTTGCCAGGAATCAACCGCGGCAGCGAGGCCCACGGACGCAGCGACGGCGCACTTTCAAAGATTCGGAGGCTGTGCGCGGCCACGATGAAACCTGCGGTCGGGGGGGCGAAATTTGACCAACGTGTCCAGGGTCGAGGGGGGCCCTGCCCGGTTCGGGGCCGTCTCTCCTGTCGTTGGGCGGTCGGAGGAGGTCTGGGCCGGGCACGCTCGGCCCACCGATTTGTTGCTCTTCCTGGACGGAACTCCAGGACCTCTGGCATGCCGGCCGCCCCCGTGCCTGGACCTGGCGCACTGTCACGGGGCCCACTGGGGCCCTTAAGTTGTCCCCCCACAGGATCGGGTGGTCTACGCCGGCCCCGCTCGTGCATGTCAGTGCCCTGGGGGCCTTCCACTCCCTCGCCCTCGCTCCTCCCGCCCTTCTCCAGGTCCTCCTTAATCAAGGGGCTCGGGGGAGTCTCCAGCGAGAGGCGGCCGCCGAGCGCGGCGGTGCTGGGGCCCCGAGGTTGCGCTTCGATGCTGTTATTTCTGCCGCGCGTTCCAAAAAGTTCACTGCCCGCCAGAAGGGTGCGATGCGACGTGTGGCCCGTCAAGGAATCGGGCTCCTTGCCAGGGCCCGCGAGGCGGGCTGCGACGTCGCGGGTGTCTGCCACCTCTGCCGGGCCCAGGGCGCCGCGCTGCTCCGCGGGCTCTGGGAGCGCCCGGGCGTCGCCGACGAACGCGCTGCTATCGCCCCGCAGGAGTTTTTGCGAAGCATCCTGGGCTCCGTGGAAGAGGCTGGTGGGAGGGCCCCATTTCGAGATTGTCCCTGGACTCATGCATCGCCCTGCCGAAGTGCCCCCCCCCCCCCCCTCGACAGCCGAGCAGGGAAGCGGAGACGATGGAGTGCGCTTCAGGTTTTTCTCCGACGGCTTCGAGGCCGAAGGCGTGGCCGCCCCGCCCGAGGGCACCAGAGAGCCCTGGGGCCACTTGTTCTTGGACGGCTCTTGCTCTCGTGTACGCGAGCTGAACCGTGCGGAGTGGGGCTTGGCCGTGCTCGGGCCGAATGGCCACCTCCTCGCCGCGGTTTGGGGCCCTGTCTGGGACAGTTGCCCCCGGGCGCCCCAGGCTGGAGAATTCGCGGCCTGCGCGATGGCAGGTGCTCTCGCGTCTGGGCCGCCTCTGCTTTGCTCCGATTGCGCCAGCATGGTCAGGCGGCTTGCCGAACCTCTTGCGATTCTCACTCGAGCGGCCTTGCGCTGGTCCGGTGCTGCAGGGTCGTTCCCTCGGTGGTCAAAGGCTGCTTGGGCATGAGAAGGTTCGCGCGCATCAGGCCATCGACGACCCAGACGTCGATGGGGCCGAACGCTTTCGACGGGTTGGCCACGACGCGGCAGAACGCACCGCGAAGCTGGGAGCCGCCACGCACCCGCTGCCGTCGGACGAGGAGACCAGGACGGCCGATCGTGCTCCCAGGTGCGCCCAGTACGTTGTACGCCTTGCAGCTGCGCTTTTGCCCCTTTGGCCCAGATCTGATTCGTCGGGAGTCGAGTGGCACTCACCTCAAGAGAAGGTTCCGCGTGACGCCCCACCCCCCATACGTGGGTGTGGATGGGCCCGCCCGCTGACTCCCAGCGTTTTCGGCAGTGCTCTCTCTGTTTGAGGACGGACAGGACAGCTTGCAACGTCGAGCCCCCTCCCCTGGTCGTTGCAGTGGCGAGCCGAGAGTCAAAGCGCAGGCTCTCCATGATTTCCAGCACAGGTGTATCATGTTCGATTGATCGAGCGATTCTCTTGTGGTCGTATGCACTGTCTTTAAAGGGTATACTTCAGGAGCTCGTCTTGCGAAGCTAGGCAGTCTGTACACGGTACCGCCTAACGACAAGAAGACGGGCCTCGATTGCAAGTATCACCCCCGCGGCTGGAATCAGATTTGCAACGGTCGCCCCCCCTAACGAGGAGTGGGGCTACCCAGAGTGGGGCCACCCTTCTGCAAGACACTTCCAATGTGCGTTCAACATGCAGCAAAGCGGTCGTGCCCAAACAAAATCCTCCTCCTCTTCCTCCTCCTCCTCTCCTCCTCCTCCTCCTCCTCCTCCTCTTCCGCCTCCTCCTCCTCCTCCTCCTCCTCCTCCTCCTCCTCCCTCCTCCTCCTCCTCCTCCCCCTCCCCCTCCCCCTCCCCCTCCCTCTCCCCCCCCCTTCCCCCTCCGTCCTTCCCCCTCCCTTTCCCCTTACCTCCTCCTCCTCTCCTCCTCCTCCTCCTCATCATTCCTCCTCCTCCTCCTTCCTTCCTCCTCCTCCTCACCCTCCTCCTCCTCCCTCCTCCCTCCTCCCTCCTCCCCCCCTCCTCCCTCTCCTCCTCCTCCTCCTCCTCCTCCCTCCTCCTCCCCTCCTCCTCCTCCTCCTCCTCCTCCTCCTGCTCCTCCTCCTCCTCCTCCGCCTCCTCCTCCTCCTACTCCTTCTCTTTCCTCCTCCTCCTCCTCCTCGCTCCTCCTACTCCTCCTACTCCGCCTCCGCCTCCTCCTCCCCCTCATGCTCCTCCCCCCCCTTCCCCTCCCCCTTCCAATCCTCCTCCTCCTCCTCCTCCTCCTCCTCCTCATCATCATCCTCATCCTCCTCCTCATCCTCCTTTTCCTCCAGCCTTTTCCTTCTCAACAGCTTCTCCTTGTCGCATCCCGAGGCCAGTTTTTAGGGCGGGTCGGGCGTTTCGCCTACCCTGGAGCTTAAACAACGTCAACAGCTTCACAGATGGAAGGCCGGTGGTTTTCAAAATGTGGCCCTCGCTTTAGCGCCGCGCACATTCGTTTTTTATTTTTAAAAACGCTGGAAGAGCTTCACGGATTGAGGGCGGGCGGCGTTCAACATGTAGCTCTCGCCTTAGCGCCGCGTACATTTCTAACAAATTGCAATAAATTCACGGATTGAGGGCGGGTCGTGCACAACATATGGTTCTCGCCTCAGCGCCGCGTACATCCGTTTAAACAGTTGTAAGAGCTTCACGGATTTAAGGCGGCTCCTTTTCAAACTGTGACTCTCGCCTAAGCGTGGTGCACATTCGTTTTGACATGGTGCAAACGTTTCACGGGTTCCCATGATCAGCGTACCAGACATCGTCTTTGGAAAAGGTTCGGGGTTATAAGGACGCGACAATTATGTTGACTCGCAGAAGCGAAGTCCCAAACATGGCGTTCTGTGACAATTCCGGGTTGTCAAGACGCAGCAGTCAGGTTGATGCGTGGGGTTGAAATCCCGAAAACAACGCTTTGGCATGCTCCAGGGTCTTCAAACGGTTGTCTTCCAACGAGGCAGCTCCCTCAACGGAAACGAAACGTAGTAGGGGCTTATGAAGAGGGGGCTTGGAGGGAGGGAAACATTCTAACATCGTTGATGACTCTTAGGTTTACACTGGTCCTCCTCCTTCTCCTCCTCCTCCTCCTCCTCCTCCTCCTCCTCCTCCTCCTCCTCCTCCTCCTCCTCCTCCTCCTCCTCCTCCCCCTCCACCTCCCCCTCCCCCTCCTCCCCCTCCTCCTCCTCCTCCTCCTCCTCCTCCTCCGCCTCCTCCTCCTCCTCCATCCTCTCCTCCTCCTCCTCCTCTCCTCCTCCTCCTCCTCTTCAGACTCCTCCTCCTCCTCCTCTCCTCCTCCTCCTCCTCCTCCTCACTCATCCTCCTCCTCCTCCTCCTCCTCCTCCTCTTCCTCTCTCCTCCTCCTCCTCCTCCTCCTCCTCCCCCTCCTCCTCCTCCTCCTCACTCCTCCTCCTCTCTCCTCCTCCTCCTCCTCCTCCTCCTACTCCTCTTCCTCCCCCTCACCCTCCCCTCCCCCTCCCCCTTACCATCCCCTCCCCTCCCCCTCCCCCTGGCCTCCACTCCCCCTCTCTCTCTCTCCTCTCTTCTCCTCCTCCTTCCTCCTCCTCCTCCTCCTTCCTCCTCCTTCCTCCTCCTCCTCCTCATCCTTCCCCCTCCCTTCCTCCTCCTCCTCCTCCTACTCCCCCTCCCCCTCCCACTCCCCCTCCCCCCTCCCCCTCCCCCTCACCCCTCCCCTCCCCCTCCCCCTGCCCCTTCTCCTCCTCCTCCTCCTCCTCCTCCTCTCTCCTTCCTCCCTCCTCCTCCTCTCCTTCCTACTCCCCCTCCCCCTCCCCTCCCCCTCCCCTCCCACTCCCCCTCCCCCTCCCCCTGCCCCTTCTTTCCTCCTCATCCTCCTCCTCCTCTCCTCCTCCTCCTCCTCCTCCTCCTCCTCCTCCTCCTCCTCCTCATCCTCCTCCTCCTCCTCCCTCCTTCCTCCTGCCTCCTCTCCCCCCTCCCCCCCCCCATCCTCCTCCTCCTCCTCATTCTCCTCCTCCTCCTCTTCCTCCTCGTCGTCCTCCTCCTCCTCCTCCTCCTCCTCCTCCTCTCCTCCTCCTCCCTCCTCCTCCTCCTCCTCCTCCTCCTCCTCCTCCTCCTCCTCATCCCCCTCCTCCTCCTCCTCTTCCTCCTCGACGAGGGGCCGCCGAGCGGCGGCCGAGGGGCAGCAGCGGGGCAGCAGCGGGGCGGGGGCGTGGCGCCCTGCGACTCGCGCGTGACCGACCGCCCCGCTGCTTTCCAAACGGCTGCGGCGGTGCCCAGCGGCGCGCGCGCGCGGATGGGGAAGGAAGGGAACGGGGGAAGGAGGGACGAGACTCGGAAGCGGAGGGAAGAGGCAGAAAAGGAGAGGGGAGGTGGAGGATAAAGGGGGATGTGAGGAGGGGGAAAAGGGAGAGGGGAGAGCGGCGAAGGGAGAGGAGAGGAGGACGGGATGAGGTGGAGAGGAGGAGAGGAGGGAGGAGAAGGGGGGGAGAAGAGAAAGGAACGGGGTTAGGGGATGAGGAGGAGGAGGAAGAGGAGGAGGAGGATGATGAGGAGGACCAGTGTAAGCCCAAGGTTCATCAACGACATTGGAGTACACCCTCCCTCGAAGCTCCCTCATCATAAGCCCCTACAACGGCTCATTTTCATTGATGGAACTGCCTCGTTGGAGGACAAGCGTTTGAAGACCCTGAAGCATGCCACAACATTGTTCTCGGGATTCCAACGCCACGGATCAGCCTGACTGTTGGGCCTTGACAGTGCTGAATCGTGCCAGAGCACCATTCCCAAGACTTGCACACAAAAAACCAACGTAACTGCTGCACTCGCATAATCCTGAATCCTCCACAACACATTGTCTGGAACGTTGATAAAGGGATTCCGTGAAACTCTTGCAAATTGTTGAAACGAATGTGCGCCGCGCTAAGGCGAGAACCACATGTTGAAAACTACCCGCCCTCAGTCCGTGAAACTATTGCCATTGTGTAAAACGAAGCTTCGGCGCGCTAAGGCGAGAGCCACAGGTTGAAAAGAAACAGCCCTCAACCCGTGAAGCTCTTGCAATTTGTTAGAACGAATGCACGCGGTGCTAAGGCGAGAGCCACATCAAAAAACGACCCGCCCTCAAACAGTGAAACTCTTGCCTTATATGTATATATATATATATGTATATATAATGCACATCGCGCTAAGGCGAGAATCGCATTTTGAAAACGACCCGCCCTCAATCCGTGAAGCTATTGCAATTTGCTCAACGAATTTGCGCCGCGCTAAAGCGAGAATCACATTTTGAAAACGACCCGCCTTCAATCCGTGAAACTGTTGCAAATTGTTTAAACGAATGTGCGCCGCGCTAAGGCGAGAGCCACATTTTGAAAACGACCCGCCCTCACTCAGTGAAACTATTGCCACTGTTGAAAACGAATGTGCGCCGCGCTAAAGCGAGGGCCACATTTTGAAAACCACCCGCCCTCCATGTTTGAAACTATTGCGACTTTTTACCTAACAGCTCTTGCTGATAGGTTTCTAGTGGTCTCAAAAGAGAGCAGCAGATGACTCCACAGGGGGGTCGGGGCGGGACCCGGATCGGCTGCCGCCGAAGCCGAAATCGCTTGGGACATCCTCGCAAAATCGCTCTTGGCGCTGCTAGAACTCCATCCCCGGCGTACATTTTGGATGCCCGGAGCCAACTGTAGGCCACTTCGTGCTCTTCGACTTCCCAGAACTCCATTCCCGGGCCACATTTTGGATGCCCGGAGCCAACTGTAGGCCACTTCGTGCTCTTCGATTTCCCAGAACTCCATTCCGGCCACATTTTGGATGCCCGGAGCCAACTGTAGGCCACTTCGTGCTCTTCAAGTTCCCAGAACTCCATTCCTGGGCATGATTTTGAATGCCCGGAGCCAACTGTAGGCCACTTCGTGTTCTTCTAGTTCCCAGAACTCCATTCCTGGGCCACATTTTGAATGCTGAGGCAGGCTGATGCTGCGGCCGAGGCAGGCTGAGGCTGAGGCAGGCTGAGGCTGAGGCCGAGGCTGAAGGCAGACTGAGGCTGAGGCTGAAGCAGACTGAGGCTGAGGCTGAGGCAGGCTGAGGCTGAGGCTGAGCAGGCTGATGCTGAGGCAGGCTGAGGCTGAGGCTGAGGCTGATGCAGGCTGAGGCTGAGGCAGGCTGAGGCTGAGGCCGAGGCTGAAGGCAGACTGAGGCTGAGGCTGAAGCAGGCTGAGGCTGAGGCTGAGGCAGGCTGAGGCTGAGGCAGGCTGAGGCTGAGGCTGAGGCAGGCTGAGGCTGAGGCTGAGGCTGAGGCTGATGACTGAACTGCCTGCCGTTGCCGCTGCGACTGTCATCGCGAATGCGACTACGACTGCGAGAACAGCAGAATTCTACAACTGGATTTTCATCTGAATCTTAAGGGGAATGCTTTCAGATATGCTTCTACACATCGCTGTTAGGTTGGTTTGCCGGGATAATTTTAGCTTCAGAATCATGAATGGTGAGGAAGTCTCAGGCGAAACGCCAGGCCCGCCCTAGAAACTGGCCTCGGGGTGCGACAGGGATATATTAGGTATAAGGAAAGGAATGGAGGAGTGGGAGGAGGAGGAGGAAGAGGAGGAGGAGGAGGAGGAGGAGGAGGAGGAGGAGGAGGAGGAGGAGGAAGAGAAGGAGGAGGAGGAGGACGAGGAGGAGGAGGAGAAGGCCGGGGGAAGAGAGAAGGGGGCGGAGGAGGAAGGAAAGAAGGAAGAACGGGAGGGAGGAAGAACAGAGGTTCCCGCCAGTCGGAAAACAAGTTCGGGATCATGATGTAGGAAGGAGGATATATTGAGGTCGGGCCCGCCCAAACAATAGAAAGAGCGTGTTCTACCGCTGCTGGCGGAAAACCGGGAGAGGGGTAACTGGGGGATGCTATGTGGTATTTGAGAGAGCGTGATCCACCGCCGCTTTACTGTGGAAAACGCCCCCCCCCCCCCCCTCCTCCCGCCCCTCTTCCTCCGGAACCAGGGGTCCCCCTCCTCGAAAATCCCTCCCCCCCCCCTGCTGGAACCCCCCCTTCCGTTTTCCCCAGCAACCCATCCCCCCCTGACCGCCCCTCCAGAAAACTGGGGGGGGTCACTACCGGTCCGACCCCCCCCCCTCCAAAAAACCTAAGGGGAACTGATATGGGGTCGGGGTAGATGGGGTTTGCGCTCAACCATGGGCAGCCTAATATATCACTAATACAACGCCTTGGACCCCTCAGGAAAGCGTTCGACACCCCACCATCGACGTGGCGTACACAGCGTGGTAGGTTCACAATCGTCTCGTGACGATTGCACTGTTGATCCCCGAGCACGCGCCACGTGGGTGCCGAACCACGACTGGTTCGGACATCCAGGTGACGCCATCTCCAAGGTCAACAACGCAACGGACTCTTGACGACGCGCGAGCCTACTAAACTTGGCGTGCCCCGAGTCGGAATTTCGGGCGCCGAAGTGGGTGTCACGCGCCCAAGTCGGTGCAGAGGCGCTGCACTGCACGATTCAGAGTTGCGCACGGCCCTGACCCGCCTCAAACACTCGCAACATCTCCGTGGCTCCTAGAAGCGCCCTAGAGGCTCAATGTGTCCAGCGAAAGTCATCCCTCTTATGGCGATGCGTCCCGTGAACACCGCCACCATCGCGATCGCCTTCCGTGCTACCATGAATTCAACAAATCTGATTGGAACGCCGCCGCCACCATCGCATCATCATCGCTACGACCACCACCATCGTCGTTGGCATGATCGTCGTCGCGATGGTCCGTCCGTGCTTGTGATCCCCAACGCACGCTCAGACCGTTCTTGGTTTGTGGGGTTAGTTTCCCAGGTTATGTTACACTGCAGGCCGCAGGCCGTTTCACTCCGTAATGATTTCACGTGTTTGGTCATGCGGGTGCGTGCATGTACGGGCACAGGTTGGTGTCTGCGTGCGCCGTTCTGCTTGCGTACACTCGTGCGTGCGACAGTCTCTTTGTATTTCGTTAGTGTCTGTATTTCTCCCTCTCCGTATTGTTGTTCAGACTTGATAGTTCGGTTGTTTGTTGGATGATTTTGCGCTCCCCTTGAAGTGTTCAAATTGACGTTGTTGATCTTCGTTCGTCTGGGTAGGCAGCGGAATAGGCGAGACCCAACATACATATGACCCTAGCTCCTCAGAAGACGTAGCGAGGTGGCGGATTGGGCGAAGCCTCGTAGATAGGACGGCAGCGGCGTGGGGAGGAGAGGAATGAGGAGGTGGAGGATCAGGAGTCTTGGCTGGCCTCGCACGCCTTGCAGCGTTCTAACATCACAGCGGTATGACCCTCTTGGCTCAAGTGTTATCAACGTAACTCCTCGACATTTTCCACCAGCACGGGCAGAACGATTATCACCAATCGAACGTGTCTCACGGCACGCGGTGTACATAACCGCGACTCGCTAGCAGCCATCTTGCATGATATCAGTTGCGGCAGGTGCTGCCACTCAACATCAAACGCTCAATTACGAGAAACAAAAACCTAAGCTCGGGGACACTACCAACCTGAGGAGAACAGCAGTGCGGGTCCCGACGTAGTAACGTAGAGTACCCACCCTACCACACGTACACGTGCGCATGATCGTAGTGCGAACATGTGTGTTGATATTATCGTTTGTTATGTTGGATAGTTCACGCGTACGCATGCACTGCTTGCACTAGCAGGTAGCCTCACTGCACATTGACCCCTACAGTGAAGCGCTCGTCCCGAGAGCCTCCTAAATGTCAGACGCAGGCGGTGCCCCAGAGACTCTGTGACTAAAAGATGTGCGATCAAACGATCGGCCCATGCGCAAAAGTAAATGGGCACACAGCTAGATTCTTGAGCTTCATGTGATGCTCCCAAGCCCACTTCAGGCAGTAGGACACCGCAAGTTTGAAGGTGACGTCGTCACCTTCCTCGTAGACCCTGCTGGTCGAGAATGGGGCCATCTCCGTAGGATACGATACGCGAATTCGCAAGTCCCAGTAGCGCTCGAGCGAGAGCCGACACCCTGCTACGTCTGGCAAGAATGATTTGGCCTTCTCGATGTCCAGCAGATCAGCTGGCTGAATCACTGCTTGTTTAGGGGCCCTCTTCCTAGCGGCAGCCTTGGCCTTTGCTTTGGCCCTGGCTTCGGCACGTTGCGTGGCAGCAGCTACTTGCCGCTTGTATTCAGATGCATGTTTCTTCAGCTGCTCCCTGTCGTCTTTGTCGGCGACGTCGTCGATCAAGACGCCGACGTCATCTGAGCCAAGGATGCTGCTGAACTTCGTTGGGATCTTGGCATGCCGCATGCTCAAGATATGCTCGATCTCGTCAGCCTTCAAACCAGGCAACAAAAACTGCACGAGAAGTTTCACTAGGTCGTATTCCAATGTCGGTAGCCGCTTGGTCACGGGAACTTCGAAGTACGAAATCGCTTTCTTGAGGTAGAACACAGTTAGTCCAGGAAACGCTTTCATGGCGGAGAACCGAAGGAGCGACTCCAAGGGGCCCTTCTGCTCGAGCATGAATCCCTTGAGAGTGCCATCCTCCTTAGTAGCTACCGACATGCATGGAGGTACGGGGTGCACGTCGCAGCACTCATAATGCCTCACGTCTCGGATGTGGATGAATTCCCAAAGTGGTGCACGACCTTGATGACCAGGCTCGCAGATATCAAAATAGGGTTTGCCGTGATGCACCTCATTTTTAACGTGCCAGACAAGGACCCCAAGGTGGGAAACGTCCAACACAAGCATCGTCTTCTCTCTGCCCTCCCTTGTGTCCTGAAGGTAAGTCCCAGGCACTGCCAGGAGACTGAGCCAAGTCAGCGCAACGTCTCCAGGTGTCTCCGCTGAAAGCAAGCTAGACGTAGCAACTGAGCTCCGAAAGTAAGCCTCTGGAGAAAACTTGTCCTCGGGTAAACCAAAGAACCACTGCGACGACTTGGAAATCGTAAGCCATGTCCCGTCTCCTTAGTGTCCTCCTGACCCTCGCTCCTCCTCGATCTTCTCCTGATCCCCACCTCCTCCCTCTGGCCTCGGAATGCCCTTTCCCTCCCCCCCTGCCCTGAGGAAACGTTGGAGGGGGGTAGATTTTCCCGATGAGCTGGCACGGCAAGGCTACACCCAAAAAAATACATGGCCCCGTCTTCCATGGCCATCGCCAGCTTCGATGTTTTGACTGCCAGATGGGGCGGGGGCGGGGGGGGGCATCTCGCTCCAGACTCGAAGCTGTCTACCGTGAAAAGGCGAGCGAACAAGAGAATACTGGATTTCACGTTGTCGCATCCTTTTTACAATCTGAAATCGAGACCAAGCGCCCCTCGCCCAACGAGAACTCGTTGCTCTTCGGGTCGAAGGCCGCGCTGTTCAAGCTGACCTCGTGGGCTGTTGCAATGTCGTCGACGGTTGGCTTCGGCTGAGTGCGGTCGTAATTCTCAGGGATGCCACTGACCAACTCGGTGTGCCATCGTTGCGCACGACCCTGCTTGCTGTTCCCATTCTCCCGTTGGGCTGCGTTCAGCGCCCGATGGGCCAGCTCAGACGGCACTGAAGTGAGCGGACAATTGGCAAGGTCTTGCAGTTCGCGGATAGCCTGATCTGGAAAATTGAGGAAGTCCGATTCAGCTGCTCCCACTAAGTACTCCCTCGACAACAAGTTCCTCGGCCACATCGCCTCGTACAACGTGTCGTGCACCTCCTTCTCAGTAGCAGGCAAGTTCTCGAACCTCTCAAGCATCTGCCACAACTTCCTAACCCATCTCATCGTTGCATCGTGGTGGTCGTCGGACTTGAGACTGGCCAAGAACGCGAAGGGGGGGCGCTCGCAAAAAAATGAAGTATACTTGATCTCGTTCGCCACATACCGCCACGCAAACCCAAACAACGCCTCGACAACAAGTGTGTCCTCCTGTAGAGTATCTGGGTCGAACGCGTCACCCTGACGCAAGAAGCCGCACTCGTTCAAGAAATCGTCGTCGCCTAGCATGTCGAACACAGCATGGAAAACCTTGTCTCTGCCACCAGAGGCCATGTCGGTGTTCACGTTGAAGCATCCCATCGCTGTACTTCGGCTCGTGATGTCTTCCATCATTTGATCCTCCACTGGACTCGGGATCCGCATGAGGCCGATGGCGAGTTGGCGGGACGTCCGCATCGACAAGATCTTAGCAACGACTCCAATGGACCCTCCTTGCTTCCTGAAGTCCTTCACCTGATCGGCCTCCTTGGTTGCCATCATGCTCGTGAGGTCCAGGGGTACTGGAGCGTCAGCCTTGATATCGGGGTAGTCCTCCAATGCGTTGTCCAGGTGGATGTCTGGCAGAACGTGGTCTGCGTACTTGTCAACCACACCCCTTGTGAGCAGAATGTACATGATGACTAAATGCAGGATGTCGAAGCTGGGCATGTAGTGTTCCATCCTGAGGCTCCACGCCTGCCACCGATTACTGGCGTAGTTCGTACCAAGGTGGTTGACAATGTGATCGTCCCTTATCTCGTCCCACGTCTGCTTCATGTGATCCTCAGTCCCAAAGTTCGGCGGTCTCCTGCCCTGGCATCTCGACTGCGCAATCCTTTCGTAATGGTGGCGAAATAAAGAGTTGTCCCAACTGCACGAACTGAAATATTCTTGGGCAGCCCGCTTGATGGTCTGATGGTTCGATTCGCTGTTCCATGGCCCCTGTAAGAAACGAAACACTGTACCAAAATCAAGCTTAATAAATGTCAAGTTTGCCTGGCTGATGGCATTCTCTCTGTTTCGAACATGCTTGTGGGGAGGATCGTAGACCTCGTGGCCTCTGATGTCGCCAACGCAGCCGTCCCCATAAAAAAGCCTCAACTTGTGGGAAAATCCGTTCGAAGCACCGTCGAGCACATTGATCAGCATCGGGCGCACGTTGCCCCAAGGGACCTCCAGTCGAGTGTCCCTTGTCTCTTTGTTGATGATGCAAGATCGGCGGCTCAGCCCTTCAGAATTCCTTCGCACGTCCTCAGGCAGTGTGTTGACAGGGATGAAATAACGCATTTCGTGTTCACCTAATTTCCCAACCTGCCCATGCAACGATTGAAAATGCTTGATGCCTCCAACGGGCGGGCAATGACGGAGCTGGTGGTCTAAACAACACAGGTGCGCTTTGTTGGATTTGTATTTTTCCAAGAGACTGCCGATGGATTTCACGTTGTAATTCCGGAAGAACATATCAGCCTTATCGTTGAACCTGGCCAGGGCATCATCCACAAGACAACCCTTGCTGTCAGTAGCTGGGCCAAACCACGATGGCAGTACCTTGGAGCGCAAAAACAAACAGGATGCTAAGGAGGGGCACTGCCTGGAATTGGAGGATAATGGTTTCGAAAAAGGAGGAGGACCCAGGACAGAGGAAGAGGTTAGGAAGAGGGAGCAGTCATTCGTACCTAATAATGACTCACGATTTGCTTTCCGTATGCGGAAAGCAAAACGTGACTCACGTTTTGCCCCCCCTCATATTGTTTTGTACTGTGCCGAACTCACAATTTGCAAAACGTGACTCATGTTTTTCTTCCTGGCAAATAATGACTCACGTTTTTTGTTTGTGACTCACAAATTGGTTGACCAAACCGGAGCCCAGAGGACGGACCAGGGACCGTTCGCGACTCAGTTCTCTACGGGCCACCGCTGGCACCTGACCAGGCCGAGTAGTCACGAAACCCCTCCCCATCTACAGGTGCACGCCACATAGACGCGGCATGCTGCCCCCCTTCCACCCTCTTCTGATTGGGGAGGGGTGAGGGGTCACTTGTTTCGCCTACTCAGCGTGCCTTTCTCGCCCCCCTCCCTTAGTTGTCTCGCCAACTCGGCGTACATCTGCGGTGGGGGGGCTGCCTGAGTTGTTGCACCTACTAGGCCTACATCTGTCGGGAGTGGGGGGGCTGAATCGTTACAGGTACATGGCGCATGTCTGTCGAGGTGTCGGACCCCCATTGTCAGACCTACTCGCGATACGTCTCAGGGGGAGGCTTCTAGCAGGGCTGAAACATGGGAAGTGCAAGTGGCAGAGCTGGCCCACTGCGGGGCCTGGCATCGACCCGTCGACGCCAGCGAGGTTTGCAATCAGGACCCGACCCTGCGTACCTGACCCCATGCGGCCTATGGAGGAAGGAGGGGGACGAGGAGGCTGACTGGGGAGGAAGTGAGGGAGGAGCAGGGAGGAGGAGGAGGAGGGGGGACGAGGATATTATGCATCCCTCTACTCCATCTCGGGTCCTCCTCATCTTTCTTGCCATCTCCCTCTCTCCTCCCCTCCCCGCCTCATTTTGTTTGCCCCCGCTATAGCTGGGATACCACAGGCATGCTCATAGTTGCCAGCGACTCCTTCGCATCGATAACGAGCGTAGCTTGGACGCTCTCGGCTGGCTTCCCATGGCCACTCGCATCCTCGCACAAGCACACGACTCCCAGACAAGTGAGTTGGCGAGTTGCCCGAACTCGCTCCCGCGTGTGCTTCAGGTCCCATTCGCCAGCGGCACTCGTGACAGATGCATGCAGGATACGCGCGCATTTGCGAGAAGACCCATCTGTGTGATCAGTGGTTGCATTGCTGAGTGCCAACTTCAGGTCGCCATCAACTCGCCGACGATTGCCTTTCGGCGTCGTGAGTCCAGCGCTGGCAGTGCGTGGATCTGTAGAGAAACCTAGGCGGTCAATAGCCCTGGCCATCACATCCACACTGTTATTCAGGAGTGAGTTGAATACACCAGCAGCCGATGGGCAATCGTCCCGACTGAGAATGACAGCGTTGAGGAACCTGGCAAACTTGGCCCAGTCTGCGTCAAGCCTGGACTCGGGCAAGGTCCACCTCACAGCGTAGCCCAGATGTGAACATACACCATCCTGCAGCTGCGAGTTGAGGCGCGGGCAGATATTGCAGAACCGTTGCAGAACTGGCCAGATAGCGTCAACGCTCATATGATGTGTTCCGAGGCAGCGTGAAAACAGGTAGGTAAGCATTGCTTGGGCCATGTCCTGATCGCGCCTGGATGCCCTCGTCCTCATCCAAGTGAGCATCCATACAATGAAACCTCGCAAGGATATCGTGAACCCGTCGACCACGTAGTCACCCTCATGCCCCTGCTGCTGGTACTTGGCCGTGTAGGCCCTCATGATCGGCCGAACCTCGCCTGGCAGGTATTCCAATCCCAAGATATTGAGCTCGGTGGCTACTTCCGCCAGCTGGATCTTCAATACCCGAGCAGTGTACCACTTCGTCGTCGTTCCAGAGTAGAAGGTGTCGAGAAGGCCACGCACCTCGAGGAATGTGACATCGTCTTTGAAAACATACAGCTTCCAATCCAGAGGCGCAACTTGTCCAGTGCTCAGCTGCACGCTCCCCTTCAAGAAGTAGTAATCATAGTCTCTAGTCGCATCGGTGGCACGCGTCATGCACTGGCAACTTGGCGTACTCTGGCAAGGCCAATGTGTTGGGCCGCCAGGTCCACCCAACGCCGATTCGAGCCAAAATGGCTTCGATGCTGAGGGTGGTGGAGGGAAACAGTGTCAGACCCAAGTGGGTCGCCATCGCCCTAACCTTGTTCGGGCGGTGTGCCCCTCGCTTTAGGACAAAGGGTGACACGGGGATGACACGGGAGTGGACGCCCAGGGAAGACGAATAAGTGCCAGGAAGACGTTGGGCAGTCAAAGCGATGATGTGCACGAGGGTCTAGACACATGGTTTCGAGCATTTGTTGCGAGGATGTCTTTGGCCAGAGTCCATCTGTCAATACTTCGGGGCTCCTCGCATCGAGTCTCCATGGGACTTCGTAGGCATTGATTTTTGTCTGGGTCTTATTTGGGCGGCAGCGGTGAGGACGCACGAAGGATGATGATGGTGAGGGGGGGAGGGCATCGGTAACGGCTAGGATTGCGGCGATTGTCACGAGGACGAGTGGAGTAAGGACATTGTCGGGAGGGGACGTCGATGTAGAATCCTCACGGGTCCAATTCCTCAACGTTCCTCGTGTCATCGTGGTCGATTCGTCCTCTTCCCCGTATCCCTCCCCGCTCCCCCGTGCGACCCATCCCATTCCCATCCCCTCCGTGTCTTGATGCCGATGGTTGTTCGGTGATCATGGTGATGACGAGGGCCCCGAGGATGAGGATGGCGATCATTACCATGACAGGCCAGTTCTTACAAGCTTGCTGGGTATATCGTTGGACGGACCTCGCAACGCATACCACACAATCACCATCCACAGCGAGCGCGCTTGATCTGCTTACCCTTAGCAGTATCTAGCAAACCCAATCGCCCAACCGTGTGTGAACGTGGCACTCGAGAAATTAAAGTAAGCGGGCTAGGCAGCCCAGCACCAGCATGACAATACGGGCGAAGCATGCTAAGTGGCACGGCTGTCAGACGAGATCGTCTGTCTACTTCGCCATTGTTGCGTCTGGCCAACATGCATACATGTGAGCAGTGACCCTCTGACACTGCAATCTGCAACACGCTCGAACTACTTCACCTCCGCGGGCGGCGGAGGCTTGAACTCAGCAAACTGTGGGGCGATCGGGACGGCGTCGCCACTCACGACCTTCGAAGGCCCATTCGAAGACCCGCGGCGGGATGGAAAACTGCCTTTCAGCGCTGCACCGACCTTCGAGACTGGCATGGGGACGCCGAGACGGCGCCCAACCCTTGTCGGCTTGGCGCCCGCCCCATTGGCCTTAGCATCGCATTGGGCGCCAGACTCAGGGGCTTTGATGCCCAGGCGGCGCCGTTTCGGAGATCCTACTGCGGTGCCACCTGCAGGCGTCTGGATCTGGACCCCGCCCCCCTGCCCCTCCTCATCGAAGACAGCTGCCGACTTGCGGAACATGATGTTCAGCTGCTCGCAGAAGTCACCTCCGTCCTGGCGCACGGTGGCGGTGCGGTAGCTGTGGTTGTTGTCAATGTATAGCTTCGCCTGCCTGGGGATCTTGAGGATGGCCTCGGACTTGTCGACTATCGATTTCACGGTGCATGTGGTGCCAATGATTGCAATCGAGAAGTGGCCAGCCGTGTCAAAATCAACTGGAAGCACGAGACCTTTACCACGGTGGCCCTTCAGCACGTATTGCTCCTGGATGTATGTGATGACGCCTCCTTTCGTGCGACACTGCATTGGGATCGTGTCGGACATCTCGACGTCGCAGAGGTAGGTTATGAGCTGCTGCACGGTGCCCTTGTTCTGCATGCGCTCTCCCTTCTTCAAGAGAAGCCTGAGGTTCGGCTTTGAAAACGCACTGGCATCGCATGCAGTCAGGGCCCTCATCAGCGTTGTGACGTTGACATCGTCAAAGCGGGAACGATTGCGATTAAATGGGACGTCGTCGTCTGGCTCTGCATCTGGGTCAGGGCCCTTGGAGGCACCCACAGGAGCAGGCTCATGAACATCACATGCTTGAGACTGCTCGGGCGAGTTGGCAGGTGCATTCTTGATCGCCAGCGTTGCCGCAGAGGGTGAAGGAGCTGCAGCTCGAGGGCTCGGCAGTGGGGAGGTCGGATCGCTCAGCAGGCCGTTGTTGACAAGGTCTTGCTCCACCCGCCAGCACTCATCAGGCTTCGCCTTGAGAATGGCAGTCACGCGCTCGAAACGAGCCTGCTGTTCGAACTCCTTCGCTTTCAGTCGCAAGCGGTGGGACTTCTGCTCCTTAGTCTCTCCCGCACGCGGCGCCATGCCGCGTAGCCCCAGACCCCGAGACCTCGAGGCCTCGAGACAGACCAGAAACGCACTGTCCGTGCCAAAACAGCTGCGGGACAACTGGACTGACAGCGACGACGCCGACGCAAACAGGGCTGGCGACTCAAAGGACATATCTCTGCAGGTGGACCCATTCAGCACCCAGAACATTCACCGAATCCCCTCAAGAGAGAGGAGAAGAAAAGGCGAGACAGAGGATACTGAGACAGGCTGAGACACGCAAAGGATGAGCAGGGCCTAGAACACAGAGGCGACGCTTGGAGCTCGCACTAGCTTTTATGGGGGGCACTGCGTCACCCCACCATCCCCTGTCAAACACACAATAGTCACGAATGCAGCGTCGCATCAGCGAACTTTTCACGCAGCGTGTCACGTAAACAACATCAACAAATCATTCAACAAAATGTTCGTGACCACCTACGCACACATGAAACGGAATCAAACCCAACACCCTTGCCCTAGCCCGAGACCTCATAACACCGAAATTGAGCCTGACAAGCACATGTAGTGTGCTCGAATGTGTTGTTGTTCCTCCTCGTCCTTGGATCCTTCTCCTCCCGTCCTCCTCCTCCTCCCATTCCTCCTCCTACTCCATTTCTTCCTCCGCCTTCTCCTCCAACATCCTCGTCCTCCTTGTTCTCCCCTCCCTCCCTTTTTGCGACGTGGTAAACGGCGCGTGCCTACGGGCACGCCCGACTCATGGGCACCGTTCCACGCGACAGTCGTTTGAGCAGCCGCATCGGGGGTGGTGCTCCGATCGTGCCGCGATCGACGTCGCGCAAGGCAAGCGCAGCATAGTGTTTCTGATTGCCAGCGCGCTCAGGTGGAGGAGGGCGCGCGTCGTTGGGTTTGCCCTAGGATTTGTTCAGTTTCGGAGCGCATGTGTATTCATGTTTTACGCGGGTGCGCGCGCACACCGTGATGCACCATGCGCGTCAGCCAGGTCAAAGCCGACCGTTTGGATGTCGGGAACACCCGACGCTTTCCAAGGGTGTGGGCGCATTGAAGCAGCAACGCGGGTGATGGTAGAATGTAGTTGGATATTCTTGATATATCAACCGTCTAAGGTTGCCCGCCAACCCGATCTACCCCGACCCCATATCCGTTCTCCTGAAAACCGGGGGGGTCACTATGTACCGGTTCGAACTCCCCCCCTCGAAAACCGGGGGGATCACTACCAGTTCGAACCCCCCCCGCCCCAGTCCATCATGAAAAGGGAGGGGGCCACTACCGGTTCGAACCCCCCCCCCCAGCCTCGAAAATCGGTGGCCCCGGTGGTCACCACCCGTTCGGACCCCCCCCCCTCGCCGCCGGGAAACGGTTCCCGCTCCTCGGGACAGTTGGACAGTGGTGGGGATACTGGGACGGTGGTGGGGAAGGTGGTGGTGGGGACAGTGCTGTGGGGACAGTGGGATAGTGCTGCGGACAGTGGTGGGGACAGTGGTGAGAGGACAGTGGTGAGAGGACAGCGGGACAGTGGTGGGGACCGTAGTGGTGGGGACAGTGGTGAAGGCGGTGGTGAGGACGGTGGTGGGACAGTAGTACAGTGGGGATAATGGTGGGGACAGTGGGGACAGTCGGACAGTGGTGGGGACAGTGGTGGGAACAGTGGGACGGCGCAGTGGGACAGCGGCGGGGACAGTAGGGACAGTGGGACAGCGGTGGGAACAGTGGGGACAGTGGGACAGCGGTGGGGACCGTGGGGAAAGTGGGGAGAGTGGAACCGTGGTGGGACAATGGTGGGGAGAGTGGGGACAGTGAGACACTGGTGGGGGCACTGGTGGGGACAGCAGGAACAATGGTGGGAACAGTGGAAACAGTGGGAAAATGGTGGGGACTGTGGGACAGTGGTGGAGACGGTGATGGTGGGGACAATGGTGTGGGGACAGTGGGGATGTGGTGGGGACAGTGGGACAGTGGTGGAGACAACGGTGGTGGGGACAGTCGTGAGGGCGGTGGCGAGGACGGTGGTGGGACAATGGGACAGAGGTACAGTGCGGACAGTGGTGGGGACAGTGGGGACAGCGGCGGGAGCAGTGGGACGGTGGGACAGCTCAGTGGGACAGCGGCGGGGACATTGGGACATTGGTGGGGACCGTGGGGAAAATGGGGAGAGTGGGGACAGTGGTGGGAACAGTGGTAGGGACAGTGGGGACAGTGGTGGGGGCACTGGTGGGGACAGTGGGGACGGTGGAGGGAACAGTGGGGACAGTGGTGGTGGGGACAGTGGCGCTGGGGACAGCAGTGTGGGATGTGGTGCGGACGGTGGTGGGACCTGGGGGTCGTTTGCCGGCGAGCGATGTGGTGGGGGGAGGGGTTCGAACGGTAGTGACCCCCGCCAGTTTTCTGAAGAGGGGGGGGAGTTCGAACCGGTATATAGTGACCCCCCCGGTGAAGGGGGGTGGGTTCGAACCAGTAGTGACCCCCCCCCGGTTTTCTGGGGGGGGACGGGGGGGGGTCAGGGGGGGGGGGGGTCAGGGGGGGGTGCTGGGGGGAAACGGGGGGGGTCAAGCATGGGGGGGGATTTTCGAGGGGGGGGACCCCCGGGTTCCGGAGGAAGAGGGGGGGGAATTTTCCACAGTAAAGCGGCGGTGGATCACGCTCTCTCAAATAATACCACATAACATCAAAGACATATCGACTATTGAAGTGGAAGGCGCTTGAAGTAGATCGGGCTTGGGGAGCCCAGCAAATACAACTTTCATCGACTGGCGAGTAAGAGAGCGAGTGGAAAAAGACGGATTGGGATGACTTTACGATGGGAGGGGGAGGAGGAAGAAACACATCGAGGACCGCGACGGCATACGGGAATGTTGAGTCGCAGCGGCCGGCTGCAACAACTTTGAGGGAAGGGGGTAATATGATGGCAGGGAGGAAGAGGGTAGAGTAGAGGAGCGAGCGGACGGAAAGGTGGAACGGATGGGGAGGACAGACGAGGGCGGATGGGGACGGGGGGAAATGAGAGGGGATGGAGAGAGGAGGGACGGAGGAGCCACAGAGGAGCACGGACCATGGAGGCCCAGGCTCAGACCCAAGTATTTTCTGCGCTGAGCATTCCAGGACCTCGCATATCATATGCAGGTCGGACGCGCGCCTCCGAGGAGGACACTTGGTACTAGCATGTCCCTGTGCGCCCCAAGCCCAGACATGCGACGTCCTGATTTTGATTCAGGACGGCGTCCCCGGCAGTCCAGACCCGTTCCCCAGGCCGGCTTCTCGTCCCGAATTGTTTTTTTGACGGCCCAGGGGCCCATCGAGGGCCCCCAGGGGCAGAAAATAGTGAAAGACCGGCCGTCCTGATCTTTCACGACGCGATCATGTCTGGGAGTGGTCCTGCGCAGCTCGTCCATATCTGGGATGCTCGGCCCTTGGATGCGCGCGCCACTCTGGCCACGGACGCTGTTCTGGCCTACCCTGAGGGGTAGGGCACGTCCTCCTACAAGCGGATTTGGGACGAAAAATAAATACCAAAAAATCAAAAGTAATCAAACAATGATAGTCAATTCGTCCTCAGACTATTTTTTTTTTGTTTTTTGCAATTTTCCCTTTCGCACAGGGACACGCGCGACTTAACCCTAGCCCTACCCTGGAAGCCACGGGGCCAGGCCAGGCGCCCCACCCCCCCGAACGCCAAAGCAGTCCCCGTAGCCGCCAGTATTCCCCGAATCCCGACGGGCGATTTCTTTATATTTTCGGCCTGGCGATGTTTCTATACTTTCGGCCTTGGGGGGGCCCTACCAGGCCTCGGGACCGTCATAGAGCGACTCAGGATGAAAAGCCGGTCCCGGGGGAAGGGGTCCGGACCTCTGGGGTTCGCGTCATGAAAAAATCACGACGTCGGGGGTCTGGGTACAGGGCATGGGCGACGACCTATAGATCAGCAGTCTGCCAAGATCGCTGACGACGCGCTCGGAGCATTTGCAGACCCCAGCGACTTCCAGGACACCGTGGCCCTCCTGGACATGGCAAGGGCAAAGCAACAATCCGCCCCCCTCACCGAGCGGAAGCTGCGAGCGAAGGCTGCGCTGGATGCAACGTGAAGGGAGAGGCACAACACGTCCCTGTCGCATCGAGACGGTGCACCGCGGACGCACAAACGCAGGCGCAGCCATCCCTGGGCGCTGGCCCCCCTTCGGGGAGAATTGGCCTGACGCGGCCATCAATGACGAGACCCAATCTGAAACTTGACGCGAGCTCCCGCTGCAAACACATCCCACGAAAACTGGACCGTCAAAACCCAGGACGCGCTCGGCAAAAAACGCCGACAAACCCGAGTTCCGGCTTACTCGAGTCTTACGTTTCCCCGACCCCTGGTCCCTAAACGTGCGACGTCCACATTTTTTCAGCACGGCGTCCCCGGAAGTGCGGACCCTTTTCCGGGGACCCGTTTCGCATGTTGAATCGTTTTTTGACGGTCCCGAGGCCCGGCCCAACATTTTTGAAGGGGCCCTGGGACACACAAATAAATATACACACACGCAAATAACAGGATCCCCCATATTTTCTGGGCCTTTGTTTCCCCCCCACTTCCCTTACTTTCTGATATTCTCTGGAACATCGACGATTCATTGTGTCTGAGTGTTTTTTCTCCTCCTGCATTTTTGCGACGCGATCATGCCTGGGTCGGGCACGGCGAGGCCGGTCCGCGGCGCCACCGGAGTTCTTGGATCTGCGCTGGGCTCCCCCTCCCTGGCGCGCGGAGCGCGCCAGGGGCGGCGCCGGAGGCGCCGCGGGGTGGCCCAGCGCGGATCCAAGAAACCCGCGCGGAGCACCAGAAGTTTATGGTCATGGCGTCTGTTCTTCTTCGAATGCCACAGCTGTCGGGCGAGAAGCTGGGCGACCTGTCGGGACAGAGCCCCAGACATACTCGCGTCGTAAACAAGAACCAGGGACGGCCAATTTTTCCCTGCTCGCGGCTCCAGAGAGCCCTCGCTTCGATGAGAAGCCGGCCCCTGGGAAAGGGTCGGAACTTCCGGGGGCCGCGCTCTGAAAAAATCAGGACGTCGCATGTCTAGGGAAGCTGACCGACCTGGCTGGCTACCGGACATATATATATATATATATATATATATATATATATATATATCAGAAGCTGGGCGACCTGGCTGGCTATCGGAAACACAAAAAAACGCCATACGCGTAAACTTTGGCCGTTTCTTCCTTTTCTTCTTCGAATGCTGCAGCTGTCGGCCGAGAAGCTGGGCGACCTGGCTGGCTACCGGAAACACAAAAAAACGCCACGCGCCTAAACTTTGGGCGTTTCTTCTTCTTCGAATGCTGCAGCTGTCGGCCGAGAAGCTGGGCGACCTGGCTGGCTACCGGAAACACAAAAAAACGCCATGCGCCTAAACTTTGGGCGTTTCTTCTTCTTCGAATGCTGCAGCTGTCGGCCGAGAAGCTGGGCGACCTGGCTGGCTATACAGGTGCGTCTACGGCCCGGGCGTCCACCGGCACCGGGTCGCCCTCTGCCGCGGGCGCCCTGGGAGGCCGCAGCATGCCCCGACGGCGCTGCCGGGACCCTTCGCGTGCGGCAGCTCCTTCTGCCACTGTGGGAGACCCAGAGCATCGCGTGAGCCTCGAAATCCTGGACGTGTGCTCGAACACGCACACGTGTCCTTCAAAGTTCGGAGCTGTTCAATCAATATGTTTTTTGTTTTTTCCTTGTGAATGTTTCATCGGTTCCAACAGAGCAACCGAAATCGAAACCCGGATTCAATGACAAGTCCTTTCTTTTTCATGGACGAAGCTCCTTCTGCCACTGTGGGAGAGCGGCGGGGTCCTGGATGCCGGCCACTTGGATCGGGGCGCACGGAGCTGGGCGGGATATGTTTACGCCGATGCTTGCCCCTTCGGGCCAAGAAGCGACAACCTGGGCGGAACAGGCCGGGCCCTTTCCCCAGGGCCGGTTCTTCATCCTGCGTCATTTTTTGACGCTCCCAGGGCCCGGCGAGGGCCCACGCAGGGCCCGAAGATGGCGAAAAGCCGCCCGCCCTGATTTTTCAGGCCGCGATCCTGTCTGGGTCTATGCCGCTGTTTTCTCCTTCGGGAAAACCCTCCAAAAACGACCACCTTTAAGTCGGGCCTGTCCCCCGACAGGGGGATTTTCGACGGAAAAAAAAAAACGAAATAATCAAACAATAATCCAAAAATAGTCTGGGGACTATGTTTCGAGTATTTCTTGACCTCTTTGGGGCATTTTTGGAGTACTTTTCATTTTTCGTCGAAGCTCCCCCTGTAGGGGGACACGCCCGACTTAAGCGTAGAATTGGCGCAGCGTGTCGGCGTGGAGCGGTTTTGCAAGCTCGTCTGCCGCCTCGTGGGCTCCGCACGCCGTGCGCGCCGTCCTGCGGTCTCGGCGTCGGTCGGGGGGCCCGTGGCACGCCTCGTGGGAGTCCTCTGGCGCCTCCTGGGGCTGCTGCAGGGCCCCTTGGAGCTGCTCGGAGTCTGCCCAGTCCAGTCCTTGGGTTAAGTCGGGCGTGTCCCCCTACAGAGGGATTTTCGACGGAAAAAAAGTACCCCCAAGATTGTTAAACCCAACAAAAAATCCACAAAAGGTCTGGGGACTATTTTTTGAATATTATGTTGCCTCTTTGGGGTATTTTGGGGGTATGTTTTATTTTTCGTCGAAAATCCCCCTGTAGGGGGACACGTCCTTGGGTTAAGACCACCCGGGCGGCACAGCCGCCGTCGCCGCCGCTGGCTCTCCTCCGAGGCAGGCGGCGGCGGCGCGCTGGGCGCGGGGCGGGCCGCCCCGCCCGGCCTTGGCGGCCCGCCCCGCGGCGTGCCAGCGGCACGCCGCCGCCCAAGAGGCCGTGGAGCTCTGCGGCGCCAGCACGAGGCCGCGGACGAGGGCGGCGGCTCCCGGAGGACGAAAAATCGCCGGGCCGAAAATAAGGGGAAAACAAACCTACCTCGCTTGTGACCACCCTCGCTTCCAAGAGATACCAAGCGCAGGGCGAAAATAAGGGGAAAACAAACCTACCTCGCTTGTGACCACCCTCGCTTCCAAGAGATACCAAGCGATGCCAAACTACGGCCTGTACTGGTCAAGCCGCTTGACGAGGAGGCGCGTGGTATGACTTGGTTTTTCCTGGAAGCGAAAGCGGGGAAGGTAATTCACGCTCTGAGAAGATGTAAAAAAAATCGTCCGTCGTGATTTGTTCGCTGCTCGAGGGAGTCTGGGTACGCTGGCGGCTACGGGGACTGCTTTGGCGTTCGGGGAGGGGGGCGCCTGGCCTGGCCGGATAGGCGCCGCCTTGTCGCGCGCCCCCCGTGGCTTCCAGGGTAGGGTTAAGTCGCGCGTCCCTCTGCGAGGGGGAAAAATTTCAAAAATACTAAAAAAATAGTCTGAGGACGAATTGACTATCATTTTTTGATTACTTCTGATTATTTGGTGTTTTCATGTTTCGTCCCAAATCCGCTTGTAGGAGGACGTGCCCGACCACGTGGCCAGGGTGGCGCGCGCGTCCCAGGGCCGAGCACCCCAGATATGGACGAGCTGCGCAGGACCACTCCCAGACCCGATCGCGTCGCCAAAAAAAATCCGGGCGGCGGGCCTGCGGCCGTCTGCGGCCTCGTGGGGCCCTCGCCGGGCCCTGGGCCGTTAAAGATCGACCCGGGAGGAAAGACCAGTCCGGGGGAACGGGTCGGGACTGCCGGGGACGCCGTCCTGAATCAAAATCAGGACGTCGCATGTCTGGGCTTGGGGCGCACAGGGACATGCTAGTACCAAGTGTCCTCCTCGGAGGCGCGCGTCCGACCCGCATATGATATGCGAGGTCCTGGAATGCTCAGCGCAGAAAATACTTGGGTCTGAGCCTGGGCCTCCATGGTCCGTGCTCCTCTGTGGCTCCTCCGTCCCTCCTCTCTCCATCCCCTCTCATTTCCCCCCGTCCCCATCCGCCCTCGTCTGTCCTCCCCATCCGTTCCACCTTTCCGTCCGCTCGCTCCTCTACTCTACCCTCTTCCTCCCTGCCATCATATTACCCCCCTTCCCTCAAAGTTGTTGCAGCCGGCCGCTGCGACCCAACATTCCCGTCTGCCGTCGCGGTCCTCGATGTGTTTCTTCCGTCTCCCCCTCCCATCGTAAAGTCATCCCAATCCGTCTTTTTCCACTCGCTCTCTTACTCGCCAGTCGATGAAAGTTGTATTTGCTGGGCTCCCCCGGCCCGATCTACTTCAAGCGCCTTCCACTTCAATAGTCGATATGTCTTTGATGTTATGTGGTATTATTTGAGAGAGCGTGATCCACCGCCGCTTTACTGTGGAAAATTCCCTGCCATCGTGTGTCCTCCTCGGAGGTGCGCGCCCGACCCGATCACGTCGTGTCAGCCATGCTGTGGCGCGCATCGTCTCCCGGGCGGCGTGGCCCGAGAGCGCCCGTCGCGACGCGCGTGCTGTGGCATTTCTCGTGCGCGCGTCGCCCCTGGGGGAGCGACGCACACATCGTGCCAGTAGGCTGGGGAGGCGCCGGACAAGGACTGCGGCTCCCCTGGCAAAGAGTGGGGCAACGTTCTGCGGGCGCAGCCGCTTGAACTCGCCACTCTCGAGGCGCACAACGTCCCGCGCCTCCTTGTCGTCGGCCCCAGAGATCCAAGGTCGTGATTTTTCCCAACCATCCTATGGTGTTGGGCCCTGGTTTTGAAGAGACAGCGCCCCGCGTCACCTCCTCCTCCTCCTCCCTTTCCTCCTCCTCCTCCTCCTCCTCCTCCTCCTCCGCGAGGTACTGGTGATGTGCCAGGAACGGTGTCGGGGTGTACCTGAGTTGTTCTTCCCAACCATCCTCTGGTGTTGGGTCCTCGTTTTGAAGAGACAGCGCCCCGCGTGGCTCCTCCCGCTGCCCCCTGCGCAGGGTCCGCATGAGCGGGCCGCCACCTATTTGGGCACACCCCTCACACGGTTCGTGGCCCCACAGGGAGCTCCACCGAAGGCCCCAGTGGCACAGGCCGCATGCGGGGACCGCCGCCCATTTTGGCACACCCCTCACACGCTTCGTGGCCCGCCCCACAGGGAGCTCCACCGAACGCGGTTACCTACAATGCGGTACTCGCAGCTGCATATGGCTGGGTCCTTCGCCAGGCTAATTTCAATACGGGGTCCCTCGAAATCTCGACCCATCCCCCAGGACCGGTTCTTCATCCTGACTCGTTTCTTGACAGTCCCGGGCCCCGCGAGAGCACCTATAGAGGACAAACAACAAACACAAACAAGCGCTTTGACTTTTAGGTACGTTGGATCTGTGGAGAGCTGTGCACGGCCCTCTGCCGGCCGTTCCCCTCGGCGGCGCGCGGCAGCGAGCAGGGCTGCACAGAATAGTGCGGCAATGGCGCAGGAACTTGCCATCGCTCGGACGTCCATTTCCCGTGCATTTGTCGGTTTCGCGCGTGCTTTTTTGGCTCGATGGTCCAGGATGGTCCTCGATGGTTCTCGCCGAGGAAAAAATGCACACGTCCGAGCGATGCCAGGGCGTAGGTCGCCATTCCGCTGGACCTCCCAGGAGCCAGCGACAGTGGCGACAACTGCGCAGGTGGCGCTCCCCTGGAGGGCCGCAAGGTCAAGGGCGCATGTGCGTAGGGCGCCGCTCCGCCGGGTCTCCCACGGGCGTGGCGACACTGTCGCAGGTGGCAGCCCCCCGTGGGAGCTGCAGGGTAGGAGCTGCGAGGAGGGACGCAAAGAGGAAAAGGAGGAGGAGGAGGAGGAGAATGAGGGGGGAGAACGGAGACCAGCAGCACTTCATTCAACAACGAGAGCCGAACCAGCGAGGGGGGACAAGAGCGACCCAGAAACCTTGGGGTTTGGTACTGAGATTATATCGGGACGTCTTGCGTACGTGCACACGTGCTGGATGGGAACAAGGGTCGGACAAAGCTCCCCCGAGAGAGCCGAGTGCTCGGGGACCCCAAGCCGTTCGGTGACGGACACGGTGGACCTCGCGGTCGAGGCTCTCAGGAGGCCGGAGGCCTTCTGAGCCTTCTGCCACTTGCCCCAGGGTCGCGGAGGAGGAGGAGGAGGAGGAGGAGGAGAAGGAGGAGCCAGGAGGAGGAGGAGGAGGAGGAGGAAGACACCGTGTCCGTCACCACACGGTTGTGGGGGCCTTGGAGCCCCCAGCCGCCCGAGAGACGTCCCCGGGAGAGCGACCCGAGTCCCCAAAAAACCACCGCTTCACCACGCGGTGTGGCCACCGCACCGCTGGAACGCCCCCCGGCGCGGGGCAAACGACGGGCACGGGAGGCCCCGGGAGGCACGGGAGGCCCTGGGAGGGGCAAACGACGGGCAAACAACGGGCACGGGCACGGGGAGGCCCTGGGAGGCCGGGAGGCCCTGGGCGGGGCAAACGACCGGCAAACGACGGGCACGGGCACGGGAGGCCCCGGGATGGGACGGGCACCGTGCCGCCGCAGGCGCGCCGCAAGCGGTCGGGGCGCAGGCCGGAGTGGGAGTCAGGCGCCGGGCAAGCTCTCGGCTGGCGAGTATTCTGGCAAAGAGGTGCTGTAATGTTCGCCCTGTGGACACGCACATCCGTGCCAAGTCGGTGATCGAGTCTCCGGGCCCCCAATCGCCAATCGTCGGCAACACTGCTGCACTTCTCGCAGCCAGCGGCCATCTCTTGTGTAGCGAGTGCGTGATCAAGAACACTTCGCACATATGCGTATGTGCATCACCTGCTCAAGGTTCTTCCCCAACCTAAGACCGTTTTCGCTCCTAGACGGGTTGGCTCTTGTGGCTGCCCAAAGAGTTACACAACACGAGAGAAATGGCTAAACCGTATTATAAGACTACCGCACATTGACGGCTCGCCGCCAGCTGCTGAAAGATCACCCCCACAGCAGGCTGCCAAGAGACCCTCAAAGACCCCCGCAGGATTCCACTGCTTTTCCGAGAGGACCCAAGAGGCTTCACAAACTCTGAAGACCCCCCAGGAAACCACAATAGGTCCACTATGAGCGCGCGAGGATCTCGAACAACCTCCCAACAGATCGTAACGAACCTTTCATAATCCACAACATTCCTGGGGCGTTCTTCTTCATCCCTCTTCAGTGTTTTCCCCCCCCCCCCCCCTCTCTTCTGACTACACAAGATCCTCGTCATTTCTGGACCAGTTTGACCTCCTTTGTGAGTTTCCGTCCACTGCGGTCCAGGAGTCCGTTCCAACGGCGCAAAAGCGCCCCACAACAACCCTTCACCACCTCTTCCTTCCCCCTTCTCCTTCTCCTGGACCTTCTCCAGTCTCTTGCTCTTTCCTGCGCTCTCTCCCTACTATTCGTCTCAACTCCCTTCCTCTCCCTCTGCCGCCACTAGCCCCACCTCGCCGCTCACAGTGTGTTTCTTCCGAAACTACCTCCCTGTCCTTCCTTCCTACTCGCGCCTCCCTTCCACCGCCTCCTGCCGAACTCCACCCCCGGGGAGGAGGAGGAGGAGGAGGAGGCCGAGGAAGGGGAGGAGGAGGAGGAGGAGGCCGAGGAAGGGGAGGAGGAGGAGGAGGAGGAGGAGGAGGA
>CAUYUJ010004128.1:25000-72782 GCA_963575745.1 Prorocentrum cordatum | reverse complement strand
CTCCTCTCCTCCTCCTCCTCCTCCTCTGGAGCCTCTGGAGCCTCGGACAAGTCTATCCCTCAGCGAAAGATAGCCTGCAATAAACGAATTCAATGCACTGGGAATGGCACTCCAACCTCCCTCTTGCTGGTTGGGTCCACTCCTCTGCGGAGCATCTTCAATGCTCTCGCGCCTGCGTCCGAGGGATGGGAGCAGCGCGCGGCCAAGTCTTTGACCTGCCGCCGCGCGTGTCTCCCGCACACGGAACAATAAAAGAGATCTGATTCGCCCAGGCGCCACATCCGATGAGACTCATGCACTTTCGCTAAGACTCTGGGGATTCCTGGGCACACATTCTGAACTACCACACTACGTTTCTCTGCCGTCTTACCGCAAACACGACAGCCCCACACACCGTTTGTAATGTGCAGGAGATGTTCTTTGTCATCGGGGTCGATCCTAAGCTGCAGGACGGGCTCAGCTGGACCTACTACAAGCCTAGACGGTTTCGCTTTCGGCTTCTTAAACGGCGTTACATCAGGAAAACTCAACTCGCTGAGCCTCTTGAGGGTTCCCCCGAGGAGCCTCACGAATTGCCTACCTATGTTTTCGGTTGCTGCTACACGCTGCTCTACATGGGCTGCTGAGGGGTGACCCATGGCTCCAAGCTTAGCGTATTTATCTGCTGCTCTGTTCCCGTACAACCAGTCATCAGGATACCCGTTGTTGCGATACCACGTTTGGGACCTGTGGGATGGCATCCAAAGGACCTCGACGTTTTCTGGGCCAATGTCTTCAAGCTTCCAGAAAATTTGCCTCCAGATCTCCCAAAAGGACTGCTTCGGATCGCACATAACACTCGGCCCCTTCTCGAGGCCTATGGGGATATGCTTATGGTCGGTAACGACGGTGCCCTTTGCCCCGCCGAGCAAGTGGAGCGCCTGCAGCAGGGCGTAGTGCTCGGCGAGACCTGAGGACTGAACAATACCTGGAACAGGACCGTAAGCTGCTGCAAGCACATCCTCGGTCCCAGGTCGAATCGAAACTGCCGCCCACCCCGCTCTTGTCAGCCAGTCGAACTCTGGGTTTAAACCTGATCCGTCCGTGAAAATGAGAGTGGTGAACCTGCCCCTGGGAGGATAACATCTCATTTGGCATTCACTGGCCTGGAGCGGCGGTGGCATATCATCTCGCTGACTGTCCACAACTCCGAAGGTGGTGAGGACTGCATCTGGGTTCTCGCGGCCAAGGCGGATCAGCTCCTGAAACCCCTGCTCGCGCCTCCAGCTGGCGAGCCCGTCACACTCGTAAAGCCGATGAGAGATCGTGCCACGGCCGCCGCGGCACCAGCTACAATCCCTGTCTATCGTGAAACGTTCCTGGAAGAGTTTCTCCTGAGTCCAGAGGCCCCCAGACATGTGCATGCTGACCAGGTCCGCCTGAATAAACTCCCCTTGCCCACGAAGTTGTCTGAGTTCGGCTTTTACATGATCCAGGAAAGCGAAACCTTGTCATCCATGGTGTGCTGCTGCTGCTAACTCCTGCTGTCTCCTCACTCCTCTGTGTATGACCTTCTTCAAATCTGGCATACAGACTTCTCTGAGATCTGCTGGGAGCCCCCGAGGATCTTGCCACTGCGAACAAGAACTGGCCGTCCAGCCCAGTCTGCGAAGCGTCTGCACAACCGCTCCTGCTGGGCCTATGACGGCCGACCAACCCTTTGTCTCTCTCTCCAGAGCCGCCGTGAAGATACGAGACATGATATTCTCTGGGGCCCACTGCTGATGCAAAGCCTGCCACCATGTGACCAAGGGTAATGTGTTGACAATATATGATGGATCTAGATCCGCTGGATCTGCCAGAAGGAATTGCACCGCTCGGGATCGACCTTTCGCCTTCCCGGACAACGCGAAACCAGAGACTGCCCTGAGATCTTTCAAATCCTCATCCGTCATCCCCATCACCCGCACCCCGTAAGTAGCTGCTGTGATCCCTCCCGTCCTGTAAAACTTCGCTAAACCTTTGCTATGATGTCGTAAAGCTCTAAACCGATGCGCTCGTCGTCGTAGCTTGCTGACCCTGCCCTGAATGATCTTCTTGCCTTTGCGAAGCTGCTGACTGAAATCATGGCCGAGATTCTTGACACTGGCACAAACTGCAAACCGATAAGCACGTAAATCACGGCCTAACTTTTCTGCCACGGCAGGGCACGAGGACATCACCTGGCACTTCTTCTTAGATACGACTAGCTCGAGCTTCTCTAGCTGCCTGCAAAGATCTGGAATCGCCTTCGCTAGCAGAGCTCTTACTCGCTGGGCTGATCCAATCGCTGCTAAGGTGATGCCGTCTACCATGACGTACAAAGTGAGGGACGGCCAGCGCACCTGCATGTACTCTAGCGCGTCATGCACTACTACCCTGAGCATGGTTGTGGCAAACGAGCAACCTGCGATAATTGACCGTGTCAGGATGATGATGGCGGATATCACCTCCCGAACCTTGAGCCTCCTGGGGCCTCCATATACCCTGATGAGCAGACGGGCCCTTCTCAAGTTGAAACCGTGCTTCTTACACGCTTGCCACAAAACATCGTGAGGGATCTTCTCATAACACTTCTCTAGATCGACCAAGCCTGAAGCCGAGCACGCGCCGACCGACGTAGCAGCCTCTGAAACAGCCGCCTGTTGCCACACAGCGCGCTCGCAACCCTTGCCCTTGGCCCCATAAACACATGCAAGGTCGTACTCCCTCTCCCATTGCTGTGCTTCACCCCTCCGTATCCTCCCCAATATACGAACGCATGTTGCGAGCACTCCTATTGGCCTGAAACCGCCATCTGGCTTCTTGAGGAACGCGATCAGGGCGAGGTCGCACTGATGTGGAATCAAAAACTCTGATTCTATCACCGACAAGAGAAGACCAACAACCCTCAAGGCATCGTCGCTGAGGAACTGCAGGACCTTCGGGCTCCACCCGTCGATGCCTATGGCCGTGCCTTTCTTGAACTTCTTCAAGACTGCCCTGATTTGTTCTGCTGTTGGGGCTGGTGGAGGGGCTTCAAGAGGAACCTGAAGGTCTCGACTGCCAAGCCTCTGGGGTTCTCCAGCGTGCCAGATCTCCTTCCACTCCGAAACGAGCTGCTTGACCGTGTCGACGGGCCCAGCTGGGCCCTCGGTGGGCCCCTCGGGGTCGGGGGCCCAACCTTGAGGCTCCTTGGTCCACTTGTAGAGCCCCCCTCCTCCTGAGTCCAGGGATTGGTTAACCCAAGTCCTCCACTCCTTCGTCCTGCTCTTCTTAAACTCAGCCTCCTCCAAGTCCGCGATGGCCCGAACGGCCTCCAGGGCGGACTGGACGTCCTCGATGACGCTGTGCCGACCTAGCGTGAGCCCGTCGTGAAACTCGCGCCAGCCTGCATGGTCCTTCAAATTGGGGTGCCTCCAGAGGATCCTATCCAGAAGTTCTCGAACTCCTCGGTCGTCCCAAGAGTGGTTCTTGCCCAGAAGAAACCCCAGTTCTTCCAACCAAACCTGATACTTCCGAATCGCCCTGGCAGCTTTCGAACACTTTGGAAACGGCCCCTTGATATGCTCCAGAATCGGTTTCTCGACGATCTTATAACTAGTACCCCTCCCAAGATACTTAGCCCGTTCGTTCTCTGGAATACACATCACGTCGCAAAGCTCGGCCTCCATGCGGGTGCACAAGAGGCCGTACAAGTCTGTGAAACTCTTCGCCGACATCTCGCCAGCGAACCCCTCGAATAAACTCGAAAGAACCTGCCAATCCTGCGGCGGTGGGACTGGTCCTATGGGCCTCTCGACTGGGAAGGGCATCGGCATCTTCAAACATTGCTTCGTCTGGGTGTGAGCGTTAACACCCAACTCCAGACGCACTGGGAAATGAGTCTTATTGGCTGAACTTACCACTCTCTGGCACGACTTGACCACTCCAATCAACTCATGTGAAACGATAAAGAAATCTAGTTCCCTCCAGTCTTTCCCAACCCGACAAGTCGGTTTGTTGCAGCCCACGACGATACCCCTCATCCTGGAAGCCGACTTGGCCTGCTGGACCTCCGAAGGTAAACAATTGAAATCCCCCGAGACGATGAAGGGCCTCCTGGAAGCATACAAGAACTCTCCCAACTGGTTCATTATTTGCTGCCCACGAGCTCCTAATATGCCTTCTCCGTCTGGAAGATAGACTGTAGCTAAGTAGAAGCCTCCCTTCACGCAGCCGTTCACCCACACGATCGAACAACGCGAATGGAGAAGATGAGAATGGTGTCCCTGGACTTCACCGACGCCGACACAACTGCGCACACTTATGCCGACTCCTGAGGACACTCCCCCTTGATCAGTTTGCACTCCTGGTGACAACCTAAGTTTCCACCCTTCGCTCGTCATCAACTGTTCCTTCTGCGAGACGCTATCCTTCAAAACTCTGCATTCCTGGAGGCAGATAATAGAATCGTCGCGCATCAGGGGGTCGGTGAGAAGTGAAGCCGTGCCAGACCATCCTGAAGTGTTGGCTGTGACTATCCGCCACACCGTTCTCGAACTGGTACTGATATCCCGACGCGCGGCGGCGCGTGGGCTAAAGATCTGACTGGCCCTCTGGAGCCTGGCCGCCCTTGCCTGCCCCTGGGCCCTTGCCCACGATGAGCGGGTGGTTGCCGACCAGCTTGCGGGCGTGCTCGCGCAGCTCCGCCGACGACTTGGCCATGCCCTTGCCGAACGTCGGCGGCGCCGGGGGCGCCTCGGCGCGCGGCGGCGGCTCGGCGGCGGCGGCGGCGCCTCCAGCTGCTGCTGGCGCCGCGGCCTGGCCGTTGCCTGCCTCCGTCGCCGCTGCAGCGCCTCCGCCCTGGTCACCCGCGGGCTCCTGGCGGCGGCGCTTCGCCTGCAGGCGAACCTTGAGCTCCTCATGCTCCTTCTTGCACTGCTCTGCCTTCTGCTTAATTTCCCCGAACATCGACTGTGCCAGGGTCTGGAACTGCTCCTTGAGTAACTGCTCTCGCTTCTTCGCCTCCTCGCGGTCTTTCTCGGCCACGTCCACGTAGTCCGACAGCCCGAAGAGGTCCTCTCCGCACGTGAGGTCCCATTGGGCCGTGCCGCTGAGGAGGTCCTCCAGCCGCACCATGGGCGCCTTCGCCTCTGCCACAGGGGTGACTTCAGCGTGGAGCTCACGGATGGCCTCCTTGTAGATCGCCTCCTGCTGCTCGATTTGGCCCAGCAGGGACGCGACCGTGCCCTCCTGCTGGGTGACCTGCTGCTGCAAGCCCTCCAAGACGCCCGACTCCTTGGCCAGGTCGTTCTCGAGCTGCTTGATTGTCTTGTGAGCCTGGTCCGCCCGCACCCGTGGCGACACCAGCTGCTTGTCACGGATGGCCAGCACCTGCTTGTAGTACTCGACCATGCCACTGTTGTTGCTCTTCTCCCCGAGGGACACGAGCTGCTTGACCTCTGCCACTGACAGCTCTGGGACGGGGTCAACTGCACCTTGAAGCCCGACTGGACGAGGTGCGCTGCCATGGCCACCGCCAGCGCCAGGACTAAAGAGGCCTGGGGGAGGCTCCACGTCCTTGCCCTTGCCCTTGGTCTTCTTGGGCTTCCTCCCCCTTTTTTTTCCCCCCCCCCCCCCCCTCCTGCTCCTCCTCCGCGTGCTCCTCTCCTCCTCCTCCTCCTTCTCCTCCTCCTCCTCCTCCACCTCCTCCTCCTCCTCATGCCTCCTCGTCCGTCCTCCTCTCCTCCTCCTCCTCCTCTTCCTCCTCCTCCTGTTCCTCTCCTCCTCCTGCCTCCTCCTCCTTCCTCCTCCTGCTCCTCCCTCCTCCTCCTCTGTCTCCTCTCCTCCTCCTGCCTCCTCCTCCTCATCCTCCTCCTCCTCCTCCGCCTCCTTTCCTCCTCCTCCTCCTCTGCTCCGCCTCCTCCTCCTCCTCCTCCTCCGCATGCCTCCTCTCCCTCCTCCTGCTCCCTCTCCTCCTTCTTCTCCTCAGTTTCCTCTCCTCCTCCCCTCCTGCTGTTGCTGCTGCTCCTCTCCTCCTCCTCCTCCTCCTTCTCCTCTCCTCCTCCTCCCCTCCTCCTCCTCCTCCTCATGCCTCCTCTCCTCCTCCTCCTCCTCCTCCTCCTCTCCTCCTCCTCCTCCTCCTCCTCCTCCTTCTCCCCCTCCTCCTCCTCCTTCTCCCCCCTTTTAGCATTCTAACATTCAGTCTGGCGTGTCCCGCTACAGGAGGATTTTTTGTCAGAAATACTCGTAAAGTCAGGGGATAATTTTCTACTATTTCTGACTATGTTCGTGTATCTTTTGAGATTCTCTGTTCGCCCAAAATCCGCCTGTAGGGGGACACACTCGACCTAATACTATGTGTGCGTCGTCCCCCCAGCGGCGACGCGCGCACCGAGACATCTTACAGTATGTGCGTCGTGGCGGGCGCTTTCTGGCCATACCGCTCGGGAAACGATATCCTGCAAGAGGGGTCTACTGTATGTTCCGGTCTGGCGCGTA
This sequence comes from Prorocentrum cordatum, assembly GCA_963575745.1. Lineage (NCBI taxonomy): Eukaryota > Dinophyceae > Prorocentrales > Prorocentraceae > Prorocentrum > Prorocentrum cordatum. The sequence goes on along the minus strand of CAUYUJ010004128.1, from coordinate 66,302 downwards.
CTTCCAAGGAGGACAGGGAGTACCAGTCTGTCTCTGTGCGTCCCACTGGTGCCTCTCTGAGCAGGGCTGGACCCAGACGCTGCTCTGCTGGACTGCGGCGGTGTTGTGTTTTTTGTTTTGGCAGGGAGGCACAGGCAGAGCAGAACGAGAACCACAGAAGGAAAACAAGACGTCAGGCAGCGTTTGGGTCCAGCCCTGCCACTGAGAGACGCACTGTTGGCTTCCGCGCTTATGGGAGCCGTGTGGCCAGGGCGGGTGTTGCAAGAAGTGCCCCTGGGCCAAGGTGACCCCAGGATTCTCGGGGTGTAGCCCAAGCGGCCTCCAGAGCACCCCTCACGAGGCCCAGAGGGCCCCAGGGGGCTCCAAAAGAAATCGTAGTAAAGTTTGGGGCACCTGGCAACGGATCGAAAGGCTGGGGGCACCTTGGGCCAGGGGCACTCCTAGCAGCACCCGACCAGGAGCGCCTACTTCTGGCGTGCCGCGCCTCCGGCCTTGGTCCACCACGCTCCGGCGCGACGCGCTGAGGCACGTCCATGACTCCGGATCCGCCCTGCTTTGGGGAAATTCGTAAGTAGGGCTTGGAATTTCCGCCTTACTTTTCAAGCCCCGGTGATGCCAATTTCCGCCCTACTTTTCTGTTGCTGTTTCCGCCCTGCTTCTGTGGATCTCCGCCCTGCTTTATGTTGGGTGCAGAAATTTCCGCCCTACTTTTCGGCTTCTTATAGGTGGATTTCCGACGCAATTTTAAGTTGGAAAAAATGCCAAAGTAGGGCGGATTTGGAGTCAGGGGCCCCCGTCCCCGGGCGTCAACGCTCCGAGCTTGCCCCCGCCTCGTGCGGGGCCAAGCGCGTTCGGCTCCGCTGGCAACCTTGAGATCCGACGCTCCAGCAAACATTGGAGCAGGCATTTCCGTCGCCGTGTTCAGCCTCGGGGGCCCCGGGAGCGTCACAAAGCGCCTCAGGACGAGAAACCGGTCCCCGGGAAGTGGTCCGGACCTCCTAGGAGGAGGAGGAGGAGGAGGAGGAGGAGGAGGAGGAGGAGGAGGAGGAGGAGGAGGAGGAGAGGAGGAGGAGTGGAGGAGGGGGATGAGAGGAGGAGGAGGAGGGAGAGGAGCGGAGAGGAGGAGGATGAGGAGGAGGATGAGGAGGAGGGAGGAGGGAGTGATGAGGAGGAGGAGTGAATGGATGAGGCTCGAGGATGATTGAGGAGGAGGGAGGAGGAGGGGGAGGTATGGGGAGGAGGAGGGAGGACGTTTGGAGGCGAAGTGTATGATGAGGAGGAGGAGGAGGAGGAGGAGGAGGAGGAGGAGGAGGTTTTGTGCTGGTGGGGCCAAGGGGTGCAGTCGAGACTAGCAGCCAGCGGCCTCGCGCTTAGGGCGCGAACAGTGGGCTGACGGGCACCTCCCAGGCGGGGGGAGGAGGAGCAAGAAGGGGGGGCGAGTGCCTCCGTCAGGAAAAACACAAAAGTTCAAAAACGGGAGCGGACCCAGGACCAACCAGCCTCAAGCATCATCCTCCTCCTCGGAACCAGGAAGGACCTCCAGGCCCTTAAATTTGTGGTCGAGGGCGAATGCGCCAAAGGGGGTGGGGCGGGGTCCGACTCCCGAGGCCCGAAGCTCGATCCCGCTGCGGGGGTGGCAGCCACGCCACAGCTTACGCAGGCGGTCCCACGCAACAGACCCACGCGGGCAGCTTCCGTGGCAATCCTGGCCGAGCTTCTGGGTGTTGTGCTCACTATAAGCACCGCATACACTGCAAAACACAAAAGGGCCCACCGTCCAGACGCGGTGGCCAGCTCCAGGTCTGCAGGGGGTGGCCTTCAAAATCTGGATCGTGCTCCCCGATCTCAGGCACCTGATGCACCTGAAGCCGCCCTTGGGAAACCAGACAGGGTCATGAGTGCCCTCGGGAGGCGCAACATCATCCGAGAGCCGAGGGACGATTCGGCGCCCCCTCCGAAGCCCCACCTCGCGACGGGAGGCGGAGGCCAGACTTGGCCCTGCCCCACGGATGGTCCTGGCCAAGTACTTACCCACATACTGGACCAGCCGATGGGAACGGATCACTCGATCCTCGGCCTCCTGATCGGAGGGGTGCATGGCGGTTCCAGCGCGCGCCGACTCATCAGCAGCCTTATTGCCTAGGCGCCTCCATCGAGCACCCTCGTCAAGGTCGTCATCACGCACACGCGCGTGACCCTTGACCTTAATCACAACAACCTCCCCCCCCAAGTCCGACACACGGTCCCAAACCCCCTCCCATAAGTCGGCACAGGCGTGCAGCGCACCAGTGGTCTCACAGCGTCCCTTACGGAAGCTGGAGACCACCCAGTCACAGTCAGAGAGGTACTCATAAGGGCCAAACATAACATTATCAAGATACATCTTGAGAGCAAAGAGTTCGGCAACCTCAGGGCTCTGGTTTAAACCTGGGAGGGGGCCGCACAGCGAGGCCAAAACATCCGAACCGCTCGAATTCACCTGGACGACTCCCCAGCCAGCACGGCGAAGTCTGGGGTCAGAGGCCACAAGCGAACGGCACGAGCCGTCTCCAAAACATGGGCCTTCAAAGGCCCCCGACGGGGGTCGCACGCGCCAGTGAACGAGCAGGTCCATCGTGGGACGAGGAAGCCAGGGCCGAGGGTCGGCCACGAGGCCGTGGCTCCAGAGGGGCCAGTCAGGGTGATTTAAGGCACCCTCTCGCAATGAAGGTGGCACTAGGTAGTCGCGACGGAAAGCCCAAGTGCACGCACAGTCCCCCCAACACCAGTGCCCCACGGTCCCAGGAGCCTCACCGCAGAGCGAGCACATTGGGCTATCCCTCAGGCCGACACTGTGCAGCCGCTCATCCCCCCAGAACCCGTTGGCCGCAAGACATCGGAGCGTAGCCTTGTGCATGCCAGTCCAGTCGTCATCAGTACGGCTAGACACCAGGGCCTTCAGAGGGGCGAGGTAGGGTCCGTGGGAGAGGGTACTAAGGTAGCTTTCTTCGCAGCGGGCCTTGTCAAGGAGCCAAGCCTCGACACCCCACTGCGCAACCATCCTCACTGTGCGGGGGCACTCACGACAGAGATCAAGCACTTCACCGTCAGCAGTACACAGCTTGCCCACACCCGTTCCAAGAGTCCAACCGATCCTGAAACCAGAAGCCAGCGCAGCCGAAACAGGACCCGTAACCTGGCTCCAGGGTGTCTTGGCCCCTCTGAGGGCCTTGTCCGCGTTGAAGAGCATACGGCACAAGATCTCCCGAGGCATCCAGGCGTCCCAGAAGGCTTGGGCGAGCATGACAATGGGGTTCACCGTGCAAGGGTACGCGGGGTCGATGGACGCGGTGTCTCCAGGAACCAGAGCCAGGTCTATGGTGAGGGATCTGCGGGCCGTGTGAGGGAACAGGGCCGCCCTCGCAGCCCTCCTGAGGGCCATCACTCCGCTCCACGACCTTCCAGTGACCCCGTCACCCCAGGTCCCCGCAGGGACCAGCCCCATGCTGACCAGCTGTTTGCACTTTCCCCAGGCCCTGCGAAGTGCTCGGATTTTTACACAGCGCCTTCTGACCTTGCCCAGGCGCCCCAGCCGCGTGCGCATGCCCTGCCGCTTGCCGCAGCTGTAGTCGCAGCCCAGGTTGCGAGTCGACAGGTCTCTGGCCTGCACGAGCGACGGGCAGCGCTTGCCGAGGTCCACGCTGGCCTGGTAGTCATTGCCGATGAGCTTGCCCTTCTTCTCGTTCAGCAGCAGCTCGGCGTCGTGGAGTGCACTCCTCACCTGGCGGTAAGCCTTGCTGAGCTGCTGCACGACGGTGGGCCGAGTGCCTGTAGACTGCATCTGGATGTCGTCGACCACGTTGCCGACCGAGATGCCAGGCAGGCTCACCAGGTCATCCAAAATGGGAATAAGAAAAATGCGCATCATCAGGTCAGCGAATGAGCATCCTGCTACCACGCCACGCATCGGCGTCATCAGCTCGAAAACGATGCCTTCGAAGGATAGCAGCCTGGGCATGGAGTACAGCATGAGCAACAGCCGTAGCAAGCACATGTTGAAGCCCAGGTCGGTAGCACAGGTCGCCAGACGGTTCCAGCGGATGTACTCATAAGCCTTGGAGAGGTCCAGCAAGATGGAGAGGCAGGTCTTACCACTGTGTGTGGCCCACTCGCCTGCAGCCGCCTGCCTCCATACACAGGCCTCACAACTCTGACCTTCGGTGCCGAAGATGTAGCTGCGCTTGTTCTTGTCGGCCCACTTCGCGCCCGTGGTGGCCCGCAAGTATCGCGTCAGTGGCCGCACCGTGCCAGGGAATATGCCAATTGTGCGTCTCCCACCATCGGGCTTCGGAAGTAGAGCCTCGCGCATGACACGAATCGGGGCCGGGACGTAGCCAAGACGCAACATCTGAGACCAGAGTTCCAGCAAGGTCAGTAGCGCATCATCGCTTAGAAAGATCAAATGTCGAGGGTGGACCACGTCACAGCCCAGCCCTGTGTCCGACTTGAAGGTGCGTGCTGTCTTCCGCAGGTCCTCGATCGACGGGAGCTCGATGTCCCCGACGTCCGTGGGCCAGCGAACGGCTGTGATGCCTTCGCCTTGGCCCCATAGGTCGTGCCACGGTTGAACAGCGTCACGTGCCTCGTCCACGAGAGACTTGGCAATGCCAGGTCCAGCCGCTGCATTGGTGCACGCCCAGGGGGCATCCTGCTTGATCCACTTGAAGGCGCGCCGCATGCCGCCGTCATCGGTGGCATCATGGGACCAGTCCACCCATGCCTTGTACCTGCGGTAGGAGGCCTGGCCAGCAGCGCGCTCGGCGCACTTCTCCAGGTCGTGCATCAGGTGGTCGAGGTCGTCCTCACCCAACTGATCAAGTCGTCGGACGAGGGACCGCCATGCCCCCCACATGTCGGGCCAGCGCGTGGGCTGCGGCAAGGTGAACCGCATCAGCCGCAGCTGCAGCCGACGAAGGCGTAGTTGTCCTTCAGCGCTATGGTGGCGGCACACCGCGGCACGTCGCCAGCGCCACTCACGAAGCCTCTGGGCAAGCCATTGCCAGTGGCCCTCGCTGGGGTCAGCTGCTCCACGTCCTTTCGCTTGGTTGCGGCAGTGCATCTGCAGGGTCGAGTGCACCAGACGAACGCCGTCGGACCTGCCACGGTACCGCTCAGGCTGCTCGCAGCCGAAGTGCTGGAGCATCTCGTCCTCGTAGCGCCGCAACCACGCGCTGAAGGCCCCGTCCAGGCTGTCGCAGTCATGGGCTGCAGCAGCCGCCTCGCTTGCCGCCTGCCAGTCAGGTCCTGGAAGCTGGGGTCCCACCAGTTGGCTCGAAGGGAAGGCCTTGGCCATGTGGGCCTTGCGCACCATGAGCGGGATCTGCGACACGTCCAGCTCGAGGATGACGCCCTTGTGCGGCGTGACCGAGAGGCCGTCGAAGGTGCGAGCACGGCACCCATGCAGGTCGTGCCGCACGAGGAAGTAGTCAATGACCCTGGCGCTCGTGGCCGTGTAGCACGTGGCCTGGTCGGGCGCGACCACCTCGCCCTTCACTGCCTTGGGCCAACGGAGGCAGTTGAGGGACTCGGGCAGGTTCTGCCAGTCGCCGCCCAGGACGTATGGCCTGCCTGCGGCGTGCAATACGCTGCCGATCTGGAAGAGGAGGTCGAGGTTCACATCCTCCAGGTCCTTGCTGGTGTGCAGGTAGAGGCCCGCCAGCACCAGCCCCTCCTTAGGCCCCAGGTCGGTGGTCCAGAAACCCTGACGAGCCGTACCAGGCGCATGGATGCCGTCATGGTCGAACTGCAGGCGTCTGAAGGCGACGTGCGGCCTGACCAGGAGGCCGATGCCGCCAGTGGTGCCGTCGCCGTTGCCCGTGCGCCGAGCAGGGTAGAGGTCAGCCTTCCACCCAAGGGCCTTGGCGGCCTTCATCGCCGACTCGACCCTGGTCTCCTCCAGGTGGTGCTCCTGGATGAGCACAGCCTGCACGTCATCGGGGATGCGCTTCTCCTCCAGTTGCGTAAGGAGGGAGCCCCAGCCCGTGACATTGACCGTCATGATCTTGCAGGCCTTGCCACGATGTCTCTGCAAGACCCTGGGCGGCGCGGCCCCATCAGGGGCCCCCCCTCCGTCTTTCACGCTAGCCGACCTACGGCCGACCTGGTCCTCCAGGACCGACGCTGATGGCTCGGCGGCCGTGACAGCTCTCGGAGAAGCGGGGGGGTGATCACCCCGATCCCCAAGAGGCCCAAGGGGGCAGCAGTCGGAGCACGCTATGGCTGGGAGCCTGCATCTGATGTCAGCTCCATTCCCAACCTGCAGTAAAACGTGCCCGGCTTGGGGTCGGGCTGCTCCAGCTCGAAGGCCCCGTCGACGACGTCGTCCAAGGCTGTGCGCGCGCCGAAAAGCCGTGGCGCTGCATCGTGTGTGAGATGCAGGACAGCTGCCCGTGGAGCTCGCCGTCGTAGTGCCACCTGAGTCGTCAGGATCGCTGTCCTCGTAGTCGCTGACGGTCACCGTGTCAGAGCAGCCCGTGTAGGACGAGTCAGACCTGGCCTCCTCTCCGACGGGGCGGCGAGGATCCACTCGAGTATCAAAGAACTCCTGCTCCCTGATCATCGCCTCGGCGTGGAGGGCAAGCTGGTTGTCGTACTCATCGGGGTCGAGGGCCTCGAGGCTCCGCAGCCAGTCATGGTAGTGGAAACGCGCTCGCCGCCGAGCACGGAATGCACGCCTGCAGATGTCGATAGCCATATCAACTGCCGCAATGTGAGGGTTGTCATGCCCATCCTGCTGGGCCTTCTCCATGACCAGCGGCCTCAGAAACGGGTGCGACAGGTAGTTGGCAACGTAGGGCACGCAGTGCCGCCTCCAGTGCATCCCGTCCATATCGTCGTCCAGGACGCGCGGGTCCTCCAGCCAGTGCCCCGTGAATCTGAGAAGGGCACGTTCGAGCTCACGCTGGAGCACAAGTGCGCGTTGCCTAGCAGGGTCCATATCTTTCCAGACGCAGTAATCAGGGCCAGCCACGGCCTGCATGTCATCATACGTCGGACCGTCAAGATGGGTGGCCCCAGTGTTGGTGAAGGAGGTGCCGTCACTCTCGCCGCCTAGGTAGAAGCAGTCGTCATAGACTGGACCAGGCGCCCATGCGGGAGTGGAAGCCGAAAGTGAAGAGGAAGAAAACCACTGCGCGTCGTCGCAGTGCCCCATGTAGTAGTGGCCGTCCCAGACGTGGCACCTCCGAAGAGGTGGATCGCCCACAAGCCCGAGAACGGCGAGATCTTCGTGACCGTGTAGATGCCGATGGTGAGGACCGACCCCGTCAGGGACGTCAAAGGGTCGGCCGTGGAGCAGTGACGGCCCCGCCGCTGCTGCCAGCACCGCGGCCAGCGCCCTTGGCTGCAGCAGCCAACCGCGCGCGCGGCGCCGCCACCACATCCTTGTCGCCATCGGCGACGAGGCCGCCAGGCTCGGCCGCTGGGCCAGCAGGCGCCGTGGGGCCTCCTGCCTCGCCTGCCGTCTTGGCCCCCGCTGCCGCAGCTGGTGCCGCTGGCTGCGCCACCGCCTCGGCCGCCTCGCCTGAGGTCTTGCGCTTCTTCTGGAGGCGGTCCTTGAGCTCCGAGTGCTGACGCTCGAGCTCGCGGGCCTCCTGCGCGAACTTGCCGAACGCCTCCTGCGCCATGGCCTTGAACTTGCTCTGGAGATCGGCCTTGCGTCTGGCAGCCTCCTCACGGTCTGACTCCTGAATCTCGTAGTCTTCCAGGGCCTCCAAGCCGAAGAGACCTTCGTCGTCCAGCTCCACGTTGTCACCCTGGAGCAGCTTGGCGATGGACAGCTTGCCTGAGAGCGGCGGGCCAGCCGTCTGCGGTGTTGCGCCAGCGACCTGCTGCGCCAAGGCCTGCACAGCCGTAGTGTAAGCTGCCAGAGCCTCATCGTACTTGGCGGAGCGGGCCACCACCACCGACTTGGCGCTGTCCAACTGGGCCTGGAGCGAGTCAGCATGCTCGACCGCCTTGTCCAAGGCCTCAGCTGCCGCATCCCTGGCAGCCATGGCCTCGTCCACGGACAAGGGCCGCGCCCGACGGGCACTGCGCAGGCTGTCGAGCTGCTCCTGGTACTTGCGCACTCCGCCCTCGTCCTGCTCCTGGCGGAGCAAGCTGATGAGCTGCACCAGCTTGGCCTCCTCGGGGTCGGCGTCGCTGCCGCTGGGCAGCTCTTCCACGCTGGACAAGGCGAAGCGGACCCTGGAGCCGTCACGCCGTCCCCCTGGCGTATCGGCTCGGCCACCTGGCCCAGGTCGCAGCCCGTCCTCTTCGTGCCAAGGCGCACGCTGCACCACACGCCGCTCAGCAGAGCGAGGGCGCCGAGGAGGGGCCTGCGTCGGCACAAGTTCGCCCTTGCAGTGCTTGCAGTAGCGCCACCACGCCTCGTTCCTGCGGCAGCCACACTTGCAGCAAGGGGTGCCGCCGCCTGAGATGGCAGGGCCGTCGCCGCCGCGCGCCGCGCCCTGCGGCCGCTGGCCGCGCGCTGGGCCCGCAGGGGGGCCTCCGCCGCGGGGCCCATGCATGGGCGGCTGGCTGCCGTGGTGCGCCTGCAGCAGCAGGCGATCGCGATGCCGCCGAAGCCGAGCACGGGCGGCAGAGCGCTGGCGCCGCGCCCTGCGGTGCCAGGCGGGCGAGCGCTCGCGCTCGCGAGGGCGCCCCTCCGTGGGGCTGGGGGCAATCGCCGCGGGCGACGGCGATCGCAGGCGCCGCGTGCCCGAGAGCTTCGCCTCGCGCCCCAGGGGGGGCGGGAGGCTGGGGTCGTGGCCGTCGGGCTGTCCCGAAAGGAAGGAACGCCTCGGACCACAACGCCTGAGGAGGAGGAGGAGGAGGAGGAGGAGGGAGGAGGAGGGAGGAGGAGGGAGGAGGAGGGAGGAGGAGGGAGGAGGGAGGAGAAGGGAGGAGGAGGAGGAGGAGGAGGAGGAGGAGGAGGAGGCCCCATGCCCCCGCATCGAAACCACTGCAGCAGCCAGATGTCTGGGTATGGCGTGCCGCCAGGGCTGCCGCCGCGACGCGCTGTAAAAGCAGCAGGCCATGGCAAGCTTTCGGAGGCCCGCGTCGAGCTTCTCGGATCGGCGTTGGGCCCCGCTGACGGCACCTCCTGCGGTGAAGGGGGCCCCGCACCAGTCCAAGAAGTCCTCCCGGGCCTCCGAGCCATGGTTTTGGTGCAGATGTTGCGCCCTCCAGGGATGGCCTCGAAGTTCGACGCCCCCACCCTGTGCGTTCAGGGCATCCGGGACGGCGTCAGGATCGGGGAAACGCAAGACTCGAGACAGCTGGAACTCGGGTTCGCCGGCGTTTGTTGTCGAGCGCGTCCTGGATTTTGACGGCCCAGTTTTCGAGGGATGTTTGCAGCGGGAGTTCGCGTCAAATTTCGGGTTGGGTTTCGTCATTTTTATGATGGCCCCGTCAGGCCAACCCGAATCGCCCGTATCCGAGTCTTACGTCTCCCCGACAGGAGGGACGCGATCGAGTCGGAGTTCGAGGCCTTCGGGAAGCTGATGCGCGTGGACATCGTCCCCGGCAACGCGCGGCGGGGGGTCCCGGACTCGCGGATCGCGTTCGTGGAGTTCGCGAAGAAGGACGACGCGAGGAACCGGGGAACAAACAGTGGCATGCAAACACACCCAGAGTTCCAGCGCTCCCAAAAAATTGTAGCGGCGGGATTTGGACCATTTTCGGCCTCCAGGAGCCCTCGCCGGGCTTCGTCTCCTCCTGTGCGCGCTCTGCGCGAGGCGCGAGCCGCAGCCCCTCCCCCCTTGCCTCGGCTGTGTCCGAGGCTGAGCTCCTTCCTCGCGCGCGACTCCCCCCAGACCTCCTCGAGTCGGGACACAAATCAGGAGGGGAAAAACACACACAAACACAATTAATTGTCGATTCCCCAGAAAATATGGGAAAATATGGGAAGTAGACAAAAACCCTGAAAAGATAGGAAAATATGGGGAATCGTTTTATTTGTGTGTACGTATTTTTTTGCGTGTCTCAGGGCCCCTTGACAAAAATCACGACGGGAGGTTTCTCGCTATTTTTGCTTTCCAGGGGCCCTCCTCGGGCCTCGGTGCCGTCCGGACATCGACTCGGGATGCAAAGCCGGTCCCCGGGGAAAGGGTCCGGGCCTCCGGGGGTCGACGTTGTGAAATAACCGCGACGTCGGGGGTCTGGGTCCCCACGCAGCCGCCCCCCCTTCAATCGAAGGCGAGAAGAGCGGCACGAACGAACACTCTTGGCGGTCCGCGCGGCTTGTCTTGGATCCGCGCTGGGCCCCGCCGACGGCGCCTCCAGCGCCGCCCCTGGGCGCAGCTCCAAGAAATCCGCGCGGAGCGCCACAAGTTTAGTGTGTATGCCGTTTTTTCTTCTTCTGCTCGAGGGGAGGAGAGTGCGCTGGAGAGGCATCCGCGGGGAGCCGCTCCGCGACAACGCGTCATTCGCACCGTCGCCCCGCGACCGAAGGTATCGAGCGAAGACCCGCTGGCCATGCGCCGAGCGCGCGTCGGAGAAGAAAGACGCCATAATAAACGTTTGGCGCTCCGCGCAGATTCCTTGGATCTACGCTGGAACCACCTCCCTGGCGCGCGGAGCGCGCTGGGGGCGGCGCCGTCGGCGCCGCCGGGGAGAGCGGCCCGGCGCGGATCCAAGAAATCCGCGCGGAGCGCCACAAGTCTATGTTAATGCCGTTTCTTCTTCTTCCTCTTCTAGAAGACTTCGTCTTCTTCTTATGATTATTATTCTTCTTCTAGAAGACTTATTAGTGTTATTATCATTTCTTCTTCTTCTTCTAGAAGATTTCATATTATTATTCTTAGTGTCCTTCTTATTGCTATTATTATTATTATTATCATCATTATCATTATTATTATTATTATTATTATTATTACTACTGTTCTTATTCTTATTATTATTATTATTATTATTATTATTATTATTATTTGTTGTTATTCTTCTTCTTCTGGTATGGCCCGTTGGCCATGCGTCGAGCGCGCGCCGCCTGGAGGAAGGCCATGCGGGCACTCAACGGCCGCTACGTGCAGGGGAAGTGCGTCATGATCCAGTTCGCCCGGGGCGTCCCCGGCCAGAGCCGCGCCAGCGGGGCGCCCGCGGTCCGGTCGGGGGCCCCGGAGGCGATCCCGCAGGCGGGCGGCGGCACCCCCCTCGGGAGGGGTGCGAGGGCGACGAGGACGACGAGGAGAAGGAGGAGGAGGAGGAGGAGGAGGAGGAGGAGGAGGAGGAGGAGGAGGAGCAGCACGAAGGACGGGAGGAGGTAGGAGGAGGGAAGGAGGAGGAGGAGGAGGAGGAGGAGGAGGAGGAGTGGAGTGGGAGGGGAGAGGAGCGAGGAGGAGGAGGAGGAGGAGGAGGAGGAGGAGGAGGAGGAGAGGAGGAGGAGGAGGCGGTAGGGGGAGGAGGAGGGGAGGAGGAGGAGGAGGAGGGAGGAGGGGAGCAGAGAGGAGGAGGAGGAGGAGGAAGGAGACGAGGAGACGAGGAGACGAGGAGAGGAGACGAGGAGACGAGGAGGAGACGAGGAGGAGGAGGAGGAGGAGGAGGAGGAGGAGGAGGAGGAAGGAGGAGGAGGAGGAGGAGGAGGAGGACGGGAGGAGGAAGGAGGAGGAGGAGGAGGAGGAGGAGGGGGGAGGAGGAGAAGGACGAGGAGGAGGGGGGAGGACGAGGGGGAGGGGGGACGGGGAGGGAGGACGGGGAGGGAGGGAGGACGCGGGCACCACCCAGTCGTGGGTGTCGCGTAATTCACGGGGGGGGCGCACAGGGGGGTGCAGCGAGGGTTGGAGAGAAGGGGCCCTTGTCAACCAGTGGCGAAGCGTCCTCGCTCGCCTATAGGCCTACCAAAGAATGTTCTAAGAACCGCTTGTGGTCTGCACGAACTGTTCTGAAAACATGTCTGCCTGAGACTGTCGTGGTTTAGCACATGGGGCTTATGTTCTAAGAACATTGCTTTTGTTATGAAAACATGTTGGGGTTCTAAGAACATGTCGTGGTAGGCTCATAGGAATGCCCGGACGGTCGGTCCCCGCTCAACCTCTGTGGCCCCTGAAGGAGCCCAGAAGGGCCCCAAAGGGAACCGCCAGGGCCCGAGAAGTGCACCTTTCCTCCCCCCCCCCCTTTTACTTATCCCCGCCCACGGATTCACGCCTAACAGTGGTGAGCAACGATGCGGGGGGGGGGGGGAGAGGCATCGGGGAGCGAAACTTCGAGGCTCGAGTCTCCTGAGGTTTCCTGGAGTTCCGGCTCTCGGCGGCTTTCGAGCCTCAGATCGTCTTCCAGCGGTTTTGCGCCTCGCCGAGTGCGTTCTGGGGATGCTTGGATCGTCCCGAGCGGCCGCCAGAGGCCCGAGCAGGGACGCGTCGACCCCCAGTCACCCACTGCTCGCCGGTGGAGGCCCGGTGGCCAAAACCCGCCCAGGAAGGCACGGCTTCGTTATCGGGGAGGAGGAGGAGGAGGAGGAGGAGGAGGAGAAAGGAGAACGGAGGAGGAGGAGGAGGAGGAGGAGGAGGAGGAGGAGGAGAAAGAGCACGGAGGAGGGGAGGAGGAGAGGAGGGAGGAGGAGGAGGAGGAGGGGAGGATAACGGAGGAAGGTAGGAGAGGAGGAGGAGGGGGAGGAGAAAGGAGAACGTAGGAGGAGGAGGCGGAGAGGAGGAGGAGGAGGAGGAGAGGAGGAGGAGGAGAAAAGGAGAACGGAGGAGGAGGAGGCGGACGGAGGGGAGGAGGAGGAGGAGGAGGAGGAGGAGAAAGGAGGAGAAAGAAGCAGGAGAAAGAAGGAGGAGAAATGAGGAGGAGAAAGGAGGAGGAGTAGGATAAGGAGAAAGGAGGAGTAGGAGGAGGAGGAGAAAGGAGAAAAGGATGAGGAGAAAGGAGGAGGAGGAGGAGGAAGAGGAGGAGGGGATGAGGAGGAGGAGGAGGCGGAGGCGGAGACGGAGACGGAGACGGAGACGGGAGAGGGGAGGAGGAGGAGGGGAGGAGGAGGAGGAGATAGAAAGGAGATAAGGAGAACGGAGGAGGAGGAGGAGGAGGAGGAGGAGGAGTAGGAGGAGGAGAAAGGAGAGAAACGGAGGAGGAGGAGGAGAAAGGAGACTGAGGAGGAGGAGGAGGCGGAGGAGGAGGAGGAGGAGGAGAGGAGGAGGAGCGAGAACGGAGGAGGAGGAGGAGGAGGCGGAGGAGGAGGAGGAGGAGAAAAGAAAGGAGAACGGAGGAGGAGGAGGAGAGAGGAGGAGGAGGAGGAGGAGAAGAAAGGAGAACGGAGAACGGGGAGAAGGAGGAGGAGGAGGAGGAGGAGGAGAAAGGAGAACGGAGGAGGAAGAGGAGAAGGAGGAGGTGGAGGAGGAGGAGGAGGAGGGAGGAGGAGAAGGAGAACGGAGGAGGAGGAGGAGGAGGAGGAGGAGGAGGGGAGGAGAAAGAAGGAGGAGAAAGAAGGAGGAGAAGATGAGGAGGAGAAAGGAGGGAGCGGGTAGGATAAGGAGAAAGGAGGAGTAGGAGGAGGAGGAGGAGAAAGGAGAAAGGATGAGGAGAAAGGAGGAGGAAGAGGAGGAGGGGAGGAGGAGGAGGAGGAGGGGAGGAGGAGGAGGAGGAGGAGGAGGAGGAGGAGGAGGAGGAGGAGGGAGGAGGGAGGAGGAGGAGGAGGAGGAGGAGGAGGAGGAGGAGGAGGAGGAGGAGGAGGAAGACGAGGAGGAGGGGTAAGTCTAATTCTAATTCTATATGAAGCGCCATCCTCCTCTAGGGAGGTCGCTTAAACACCAACTCACACATCAGGGAAACGGGTGCCCGACTTCGGGGGAAGCCCGCGGGAGATCCTCGACAAAACCTCCTTCCCAGTGGACGAGGGCCGATCACAAGCCCTGCTCAGAATGCGAGGGGGGTTCACTGTGCAAAAACCGCCACATACCTCGCAAAACAAAACCCCTCGAAACACGGCCAACCGATGCGTGGGCGAGCAAAACTCCGACATCGGGTGGTCCAGGGGTGTTCCACACCCCTGAACAGCAGCCAGATCATCAGGCGGCGGATCTTCCACCCCTGAGGCCTGGGCGACGCGAGGAGGAAGACACTGAATCCGCTGCTGCAGTTCACAGCGAGGCTTGCAGGGATCAGGCCAAAAATCCGCCAGCTTGCCTTTCAAAGGGAAGCCCCGCGCACATCGAGAACACTTGAGAGACGCCAGACGCAACTCAGGAGAGCGACCACTATCGCGCAAGCGACACAACCTCTCAGCGCAACTGGTCTGCTGTCCGCGCTGCCGCCTAGGAACCCGTTCCGAAGTCTCACGACATCCCGAGAAAAGCACCTCACGCTGGACCGCCAACAACCGCGACAAAATATCAAACGCAAGTTTGTCGGCCCGACGGGTTCGGTCAACTAAATCCTCGGGGATCTGGGCCCGGTCAGCAGCAGCATCGGCAAAGAAATCAGCAGCCTTGTTCAAATACACTTCTACATCATTCATAAACATATTATGGCGTTGGGCCTGGGTCGAATGCGATTTCGTCCACAACACTTGGATAGATCCCCCTCTAGCGAACATAACATCATGAAATTGCACCCAAAGATCCAGCATCGAAGACCCACGTTTGTCACATAAGGGGCGACGTGACCCTTGAACTACCCGCAAATAATCACAGTACACACGACAATGCCCCGTAGTACGACGTGCCAGCATAATGAGAGCAAACAACTCCGCACGAGGAGAGGACTGCTTCTTGGTAGGGAGGGTGCCCATGAGGAGGGAGTCGAAGAGGCCAGATGAACCTAAGTGGACACACGCCCAGCCACAGCGGCGAAGCCGCCAGTCCTTAGTGAACTCCCCCCCAGGTCCATCCATTCCCCACACTCCTCCATCGATCACACCTCCTCCGATCAGTCGGCCCCACTCCCACACCTGCGAAACAGGCGGAGGCAAATGGCCACACGTGAGAGCCTTCGGGACCAAGCCTCGAAACCACAAACCCGAAAGCTCAGGCTCCGCTAAAACCCGATCGCGCAAACAATCGGTGCGATCCAAGACCGCATCAGGCACAAGCCGATTGCAGGAGCAGCCCCAAAAGCGATGGAAAGGGGTCTCTGCTGAGGCCCCGCAACGTGCACAGGTTCCACCTGAACTCGAGCGGCATCCCGCATCGTAAAGTCTGGACTCCGCCCAGTAGCCACCAGCGACAAGATTACGTACCATTCCGGCAGCCTCCGCCTCACCATTCCTTTCCTGATGACGTAGCATACGATACAACACAGTAAAATCAACTCCTCCTTCCACCCCTGTACCCATATAATGACCCGCTGCCGCTTGCCACGAAAGCGACTGGCATGCATCAAACAAAAGGTCCCAAAGATGGGCAGGGAAATCTGCATCAGTCACCCGCAATGTAACTGTACCAACACGCCAGCAGACTGGAGAAACAGGATCCCATCGCAAATCAAGTAGCACCGCAAGCGTAGCCGCAATCGGACCTCGCACGACTTGCCAACGGTACTGAGTGCACTCGAATTTAGCCAACACCTGCTTCCACACACGGGCCACACGCATACGTTGTTTATGTTCCATCCCACTCCACGCTGACGCAAAGGTATTGAGTTGTTCGTACCGCAACCTAAACTGGGGGTCATCCTTAGCAGGGCTAACCAAACTCAGAACGGTAGTCGCGCAGGACCCAGGACTCCACCAACCAGAACACGTAGCGGGACCTGCGACGGCGAAAGACCCAAAACTTCATGGCCCCAGGATCCAACCGCCAACACCGCAGGCTTATAGAGCTTCCTAGCTCTGCCAACTAAACGAGTCAGACACCTCACTTTCGCAGCTTTCTTATACGCAACGGCACGTCGCTGTCTCAACTTACTCACACAACGTCGACGCCCTGCAGTAGTCATGACCCCCAGGTCGCGCACCGCTTCCCCAACTCGAATAGGAAGCTGTGCAGCGCGGAAACAACCCTCAAGATGTTCTCGCAAAGCGCGATCTGAACACACGAAAGTACTCTTACTGGAAATTGTAGTGCCAGCTTGCTCAAGCTGATGACACAAATGAACTGCGGCTGGCACGATGCGCGAGACAATATCACTCCAAGAACCCTGCTGCGTCTGGGTAATGTCATCGACGTACGCCAGAGTGACAACAGGAAAATACTGGGCGTGCGCGAAATCCAACAGATCGTACAAGTAGATTTTAACCCAAGGCATAGATTGCACACACCCAGGAAGCACCCCACGACCAGTGGGCATCACGTCGGACACGAAGCCGTTGACCTCCAAAATACGCGGGGCCTCATGCATCAAGATACCTAAATACAGCAAATGAACGGGATAAGACATCTGCAAGGCGAATCCAGCCAGGCGGAGAGGGTCCACCGTATCAAAAAACCTACTGAGGCCCCAATACAGCCCAACCGAAAGCTCCCCAAGATATCTAGCAGTCTCATGGCCGATCTCTCGCAACAACGCGGCCTGCAACGCCGAAGAGCCCCTAACCGCGGTACCCCAAAAGTTTTCACGCTCCCGAGACCACTCATCAATGTCACGGCCTCGCGCACGACAATAGACCCTATACAACGACGGGCATTTGCATACAGGGCGCTCCGCATCAGCCGCCTTAGGTAACAGAGCGATGATACCCATCATCACCTGCGTGGGCCACATCATACAAGCTTCGCACTGATTGAGGAGATCCGCGTAGGCCCCAACAGCAGCCCCAGGGAGGGACGCCAAAATCCGCGGAGGCCAACAGTCAATGCCCACAGCAGTGTCAGCCTTGAACATCCGCGCAGCTCTGGACACCGCACAGGGGGTCAACGGCTCGAGATCACCAACGGCCGCCAGAGCCATACGGCGAACCACATCCAAAACTCCCGAGAGGGCCTCACGCTGCTCCCAAGGAGCAGTCCAAAACGCGCTCCAAAAACCCTGCCGATACTGCATCATTTCCTCGGGCAATTGCCCCACCTCCGAGGGAGTAACCAAATACTCGAGGTCAGCCCCCTGATCAGATTTGAGCCAAGGGTGAACCCTCTTGGCACCACGCGGCAAGGCCTTAAGAAGCCATTGCTTCATCTTCTCCTTAGACAGAGCGCGAGCATCATTCCAAGCCTGGCCGACCGCGTGAGCGACCGCATCACTAAGAAGATTCAGTCCATCGACCGACGACGGGACGGCGGCCAGCTGAGCTATCCACCACTCGACGGGGCGCACAAGCCCA
The DNA here is from genome assembly GCA_963575745.1 of Prorocentrum cordatum. NCBI lineage: Eukaryota > Dinophyceae > Prorocentrales > Prorocentraceae > Prorocentrum > Prorocentrum cordatum. The sequence goes on along the minus strand of CAUYUJ010004128.1, from coordinate 49,096 downwards.
GGGAGGCAATGCGCGTGGACTTGACCCGACAAAACGTGCAACACACGACCAGCCCAATGCATATTATCCCAAGACTTCCGAGCCTTACACAGACGATACTCCCACAAGGCCTGAGAAACATGAGCCCAGAAACACAGCGTAGGGGATTGGAAACTCTGACCACAGAAACCTCTACGTCCAATCTTGGCACGTCGAAAACTCGGGCAACCTCCACGCACACTACTCTCGCAAGGCAACAACTGCATCGCACAAGCGCGAGAGAGAAACATCAATTCGGTAGCGCGGCTCCAAATGCGGTACTGACGAGAGAGAGCAGGAGAAAGATGATCACGAACATGGGGTAAGAAGTTATCTTCAAAATAAAACGGAACCTCCAAGTCACCATCGTCTGACACCTGCGTCAACAAAACTTCCCAGGGTAAATCAGGACCAGCACAATCAGGAAAAGGAGGAGGTTTGACACGCTTCCACAACGTCTGTTCAACCGCCCCATGGTCCAACGAAACCTTCAAACACGCATGTGTCTTAAATGGTGACGGTGTATACTTAGATACTCGCACGTAGCTGGCAATATCCTCCGAAGCGACCACGTAATCGATCAGGGGGCCGCGCCCCTGCGTGCAGGTGAACCCCACCAGCGACGGGACCAGCACTCGCCCTCGCGCAAGTCGTGGGAAGCCCGAAAGATCGAGATCGCCAGCTGAGACATTGAAATCGCCCATCAAAATCCACGGAACCGACAACGTTCCCAGAAACTCCGAGACACCTCGCAATCTGTTCACATTCTCTCCACAGACTCCCAGGCCCGACACCAAATAAACACCGCCCACAGCGATCACCGCTTTTTTGGTGCGTAACTCAAGAAACATCCAATGGCTTCCAGAGCCATGGTCCTGCACTGGACCGTCTAAATGCAAAAAACGTTGAAACGACAATCCCCGAGACACTACGGCCCCCACCCCACCATGGGTTCCACCCCCTGGGGAGGGCGTAGCAGGAATGAAATGGGGTCGCCATTTCAGCTGGTGCGCTCGCCTCTTCGCCAGTTTCACCCGATCACAATCCAGGTGATGCTCGGCAAAGAAGAAACCGTCACAACTGGCTCGCACGCTGGAAGCGAACGAGACGGCAACCTCGTTCCACGAGGTGATATTACAGAAAAGGAAATCGATACTGGTGGCCGCCTCGTGACCACCAATGTGCCTGTTAAAAACGGGCTTGCGCAACAGGGGCCTCGCCATCAGCAGCCGCCGCCGCCTCACGTAGTCCGTCGTCGACACCATCTGCAGGGACAGGGACTTGGGCCACGCCGCCGGCAGGGACCGCCTGCTGAAGCACTCTGCCAAAACTCGAGGCCGTGTCCTCGCGGATAGTTCGCAGCCGCTTGACCGCTTTGCAATTGGCGGACTTGACCAAGAGCTTCTCCATACGATCTTGCTGTGTAGCTTCGAGGGGCCCTTCACGTGCCCGCTTGCGCAGAGACTCCAACTCATCACGCTGAGCATCACCATACTCTGAAGCCATCTCGGAATCGGCGTCGTCCTCCTTGACCGCGCTGACGTAGATCCGCTGGAGCTCCTGCCAGAACTCCAGCCGCTGACGATGCTCCGCACACCAGCGCGCCAGACCCTCTTCATCAAGCTGAGCCAGATTAGGAGGCTGAAGCACCGCCTGCGGCGCACCCGCGCCAGCCGCCACGCCGCCATCCACGCCAGCGGCACGGGCACCCACGGGGGCAGCAGGCGCAGCGCCTCCTCGACCGCCGCCGCCTGCGACAGGAGGAGCGCCCGCCGCGCCGCCAGCGCCACCGCCAGGAGCAACCCCAGCGCCGCCAGCAGCACCAGCGCCACGCGCCGCGCCAGCCGCCCTAGCCGCCTGCGCTTCGTACTGAGCGCGAGCGGTCTCGCCTCGAACACGGTCCTCCTCCTCACGCTGTAGGCGTCGGAAGTCAGCCTCCACGAAGCCATCCTTCGCCAACGTAGCCTCACGCAGCAGGACCTGTTTGGCTTGCAGCACCTGCACCGCCTCACGATGTTGCGTCTCAGCAGCCTGAAGAGCTTCCCGATGGCGAACCACAGCCGCCAGCCGAGCTTCCACGTCGCCCTGAGCAATCCGTTCAGCTCGCGACTGCACCTCGACCTCCTTCGCCAGGGCAGTACGCTTCGCAGCCACGAGCTTCTCCATCTCGTTCTCAGTGGCAGGTTCAGGCGGGGGAGCAGGTGGCGCGTGCGGCTCCGCCGCGGCCGCCGCGCAAAGCTCCCCGAGCGCCACTGCCAAGTGCGGGTACTTGGCCGCCAGCCACTCGAGATCGCCAGCAGCATCACGGCCACCAGCATCCTTAGCAGCAGGCTCTCCGACGTCAAGATAGCAGCCACCGCACTTACTGCAACTCCAGTTGCCATACTTGTCGAACTCCCAGTGCCCACAGGCACCGCACACTGAGTAGGTATCTCGACGCTGGGCTTCACGACCCCATGCGCCGCCGTAGCCACGCTTGCGACCTCCGCGCCCTTGGTGCCAGGGGGCACGCGACCGCCACGACATGACCTGCTAGCGGGGGCCCAACTCCCGCAGTGAAGGCCAACACACACTGAAGCGGGGGCCCAACTCCCGCGGATGAGGCCAGAAACAGGTGTCGGACTGAACAGTCCTCGCGCTGCTACGGTCCAGCAGCTTCCGGTTTGGCACGAGGGCGCGGAGCCCGGCAGTGCAAGCATCTTGAGCCAAAATGGCTACGGGGAGGAGAAGGAAGGGGAGGGGGAGGAGGAGGAGGAGGAGGAGGAGGAGGAGGAGGAGGAGGAGGAGGAGGAGGAGGAGGAGGAGGAGGAGGAGGAGGGGGAAGAGGAGGAAGAGGAGGAGGAGGAGGAGGAGGAGGAGGAGGCGGAGGGAGGGGAGGCGGAGGAGGAGGAGGAAGGAGGAGGAGGAGGAGGAGGAGGAGGAGGGGAGGAGGAGGAGGGGGAGGAGGAGGAGGAGGAGGAGGAGGAGGAGGAGGAGGAGGAGGAGGAGGAGAGGAGGAGGAAGAGGAGGAGGAGGAGCAGGAGGAGGAGGAGGGGAGGGGAGGGAGGAGGAGGAGGAGGAGGAGGAGGAGGAGGAGGAGGAGGAGGAGGAGGAGGGGGAGGGAGAGGGGGAGGGGGGGGAAGGGGGAGGGGGAGGGGGAGGGGGAGGAGGAGGAGGAGGAGGGAGGAGGAGGAGGAGGAGGAGGAGGAGGAGGAAAAGCAGGAGGAGGCGGGGGAGGGGGAGGGGGAGGGGGAGGAGGAGGAGGAGGAGGAGGAGGAGGAGGAGGAGGAGGAGGAGGAGGAGGAGGAGGAGGAGGAGGTTGGGGTAAAGAAGAAGAAGAAGTGTCTGACACCGCGTCTATCGTTCAACCTTGAACGGTCGGCTGCCTTCCGCTTGCCAAACCGTTCCGTGGTGGTCGATTTATGGGCCACTGGCGACCACAGTTCTTGCACGCCGGCGGCGGGGTCCGCGCTAAACCGACACGACACGAACCCACCGTGAACGGAGGTGGAAGAAGAGAAGGAGCAACAGAAAGAAGTGGCACGCGTGCCCTGGCTCTTGCACCAAGGAGCTGCGAAGGACAGGAGGCTTTCGCCTCCTTCCTCCAGGAGTTTCCTTGTGTGGCCCAGGGGGGAGGACGAACGACGAACGAACGAACGACGACGACGAACGAATATCACGAGGGCCGAGCTCGAGAACACAGCTGTGCACGAGAATAATCAGAGTTGGAGGAAGGAAATCGTGACGAGGGGGGAGTTGGCAGTTTCAGCGGCAGCGCAGCCAAACCAGGCAAGCAAAGCAATCCGCTCACGAAGCACAGCCGCAGGCTTGAAGGTATCGAAGATGTGCTCTCGACAGTGGCCGTGGAGTCCACGGCGGCACTCACGCCGCACGACACTGCGCCAAGAGAGCGGATAGCCCACTGGTGCAGTCTGCAGGCCTTTCTGGCCGTGCTGCGCTTACGACTTGGCGCCCGCCGCTCGCCGCGAAGCGGGCCTGCACAGCGTCGCAGGGGCCCGTGCGCCCACCGCGGGCGAACGCAGGCGGGAAGGGGCGCACGGTGACCCCAGCGGCCCCACGGTGCAGGAAAGGCGGATGACGTCGACGGGAGAGCGGGCGCGGGGAGCACAGACCCCCAGAGTAGGAACGAGGAAAGGCGACGCCAGCACCAACAGGGCGAGGAGGTGCGAGGAGCAAAGGGGGGAGTCTCCCTGGTGCCCCCCCCTCTCTCGCTCGAGACATCCCCGGCCTCCAGCTCGGGGAGGCATCGTGGACCATCCTCGCTGGAGGTGGGCCCCCTGGTGGTGTTGGTGTCGCATCTCCCCCCTCCGACAGGGGGGCCGAAAGGGGCCCGAGGCACGGGCCTAGAAAGAAGGGAGGCGAGAGCGCGACAACTGGCCGTCCAGGCGTCGACCTGCCGACCTGGGGTGTCAGAGCGGCGTCCGACTCACGGACAAGTGCCATGTCTGGCGTGCCTGGCGGCGCGCTGGCGCCCACCCTGTCCACGGCCAGGTCGCGCACCGAGCCCGCACCCTTCATTGCATTCACGGCGCACGTGGTCAGCTCTTACTTCGATGGCAGATCGGAGCCTCCGCGCCTGTTGCACCACGGCCACAGCACGCCTGGCCTCACTGCAGTTGAAGCGCACCTCCAACTGCAGCTGCGCTGACGAACCACCAGAAGAGGATATACCAAGAAACGGGTTCGCACATCAGGGCTTCTCTAGGCATGCTCGCCGGCGAGCAGCACCCCTTCGTTCTCCGCATCGTTGTTCCTAGACTCGCCGAAGCACACTCCGCAAATTGCAGCTGCACGCCTGTCAGAGCCGTGCAACCGAACGCTGCCGCACGATGCCTGACGCGGCCCTGCGGCCCCTGGCGGCGGGCAGCTCCGTCCGAGGCGTATGCCAGCAAACCCCGCGTCAAAGATGAGCGCGGCCCTCGCTCTCGCTCCGCGCTTCCCCGACCGTGTAAGCTCAGGTAGGCTGACAGCCAAGCATGGATCATGAATGAGGCGACGCGCGCAGGGGAAACATACCGCCTCGAGGGAAGGACCGGCGCCCTTGCAGCAGTGAGCGTGGCGACTGTGCTATGGCAGATGCCAGCTCGGCTCAAGGAGTAGCAAAAAGAGGCAGCGACACGACGCTCTGGGACTCCCACTGGCTTCCCTTTACGCTGAGCGATTTCGCAGGGTAGAGGGCTCAGGGTGAAATTCCTATGGGCTTTTGCACCTCGAAAACCAATCCGTCGTGTGAGGCACCTTTTGCAAAGCCGAGCCTCGGAAATCCATCGAAACGGCATTTTAGATTTCACCCTTTGCCCTCCACCTCGCCTCCGACGTCTGGGCACGGGCCCGGACGGGCGCCGCCTCTGGGGCTCTTGCGGTGCGCAGCCCACTCCCGCGCGACCGCCGCGCCCCCCTCCTCGCCCGCGGCCGCGCAGCGCCGAGCGCGCACTCGGCGGACGCAGGGTTGCCATGTGCATGCTGCACTCGCCGCGGAGCTCCTGCGCCACCACGCCGCCAAGACCGAAGAGGCGATCATCAGCCCGAAGGTCTCCGCGGAGCTCGACGGCGGGGAGAAGCTGGAGGAGGGGGTCGACACCGAGGGCGCCGAGATCATCCCACAGAGCAGCGTGGTCTCCTGGCGTCGATTCCACGCGGGCGACAGCGGTGCTCTCGTCGGGGAGATCGAAAGGGTTCGGGCGGACTGCAAAATGGCCTTCGGGGACAGCCCCGCACGGGTGCCCGACGCGGGCGACAGCGGTGCTCTCGTCGGGGAGATCGAAAGGGTTCGGGCGGATTGCAAAAGGGCCTTCGGGGACAGCCCCGTACGGGTGCCCGAGAACCCGCGACACAGCAAGGGCAGCCACGGTGAAGCCGCAGTCGCCCTCCCGAGCGAAGCAGCAGCGCGAGGCGATGCGTTCTCCGAGTGCGGCAGGGAGGTCCATGTCAGGAGTATGGCAGAGGATGAGGTCCCCGAGGATTGGCACGGCCGACCAGCGGGGTCAATGCGGATACGGCGAACTACAGGAACACCTTCTGGGGCGTCTCGCCGTCCGCTGTTTTCAATTGCGCTGCCACATCCGAGGGCGCAGCGACCACACTCCTGGGCGACGCAGCCTGCGGCGACGAGTTCCCCGAAAGCGACAGCGAAATCAACTCCACGCTGACTGTGGGCGGGATGATCGCCTCCGTTTCGTGGCCCCACTGAATCAAGCAGGCGCCCCACCTGACCTGGTGTACGACCGTATCAGCACAAAGGGGGTGGTCGCTCGGCGCGCGAACAAAACAAAAAACATAATGAATCGCAGTGCCACGAATGATTCAATCCGCACGGCATGCGAGTCTTGGGAGTTTCCAGGAGTCTTCTTTTGCATTGGTGGCAAGCATCGGCACATTAAACACTAGTCTGGATATCATGTCTTTCGTTTCACCAGCCCCCCAACTTCCCTCAGACGACGGAGGTCGTGGGTCTCAGGTCATAGACCAATCACAAATCTTACAACGCGCGCCCAATCATCAAACTGAGACATGTCCTAGCATCCGGAACCTTCCAAACAGAGCGCAACGGCAACAAGATGCGCAACGTTGGCCACAGAGGGGTCAACAGCCTCGACAACCGTTTTGAATCGACTGATGTCGCCTCGGAGCATGCAAATTTGAATAAGCGGAAACATTTGGGATCACGAACCGGGCGAAGTATGAGTGTGAGTTCACCTGGATTTGGAAGTTTGGAAAAGTTTGCCCAGATCTGGCTGTTTTACAATATTGAAAGCAAGCCTCGGAAAAATTGAGCAAAAAGCCTCGCCCACACCTGGAAATTCGACAAACATGAACCTGCTGACAAACAAACACACAAATCAATTGAATAGTTTGGAAAAAACCGCGGGTTTGGACGTTTGAGCAGACTTCGAAACGTGTTGACACAAGTTGAACAAGTTCGCGTGGATGCGGAAGTTGTTCTTACACACAAAATTGCAACAAGCTCGCCCAAATTTGAAAGTTGAGAACGGTTCGAACACATTTGAAACAATTTGACACGGTTCGACCATATTTGAAGTTCGAAAAATTGACCATGGGAACCGTTTGCAAAAATTAGACCTGAAATTCAGAATTGGAACCTACTTGTCTCTACTTCCAATGTTCTGCTGACTCACACTCGTCTTCCCGTTCTGCTCCGATGTCGCACTTTCTGGTAGTATTCGAATGCCCTGCGCCTCGTCACCAGTTTGCTTGCTCTATGTCGGGCCTGTCCCCCTACAGGGGGATATTCGACGAACAAATTTAAAATATAAATACCATAAAAAATGCCCCCCAAAAGGTCAAAACAATACTCAAAAAATAGTCCCCAGACTATGTGTTTACTATGTGTTGATTATTTGTTGGGGGTATCTATTTTCTTCGGAAATCCCCCTGTAGGGGGACAGGCCCGACTTAATGCTTGCCCGGGGCAACACAAAAATGGGCCTCCCGCGCGACAGAACATACACGTCGGTCGGAAGAGGTAGGTAGAAACATGAAGTAGGAAGGCGGATAAAGTGGATTGGGTCCAGGCCCTCCCAGAGAATAACAAAAACAGCGAAAGCATTGCGATTCTTGAAGTAGGAAGGCGCTTGAAGTAGATTGGGATCTGGGAATCCAGAAATACCTACTTTCAACGACTGGCGTGTACGCACGGGGCGTGGGCACCACCGCACACCCTCCACAAATCGAGCAGGCCACTTCACGGGTGCCGGCCATGATCCTGCCATCCGACAGGACAGAAGTTGCTCACGTAGGAGGGCAGAGGGCTCCGAAGCCAACACAGAACTGGAGGCCTCTTAGATGGGGTCCGAGCTCAATGGGTCGGAGGATCGCGCCGGCGTCGCCGATGCATCGCCGATGTATCGGCGATGCATCGGCGATGCACCGGTGACGTCGGCGATGCATCGGCGAAGTTAGCGTGGGAAAACGCGGGCTCCACATCGAGCCGCATCGTCGATGCATCGGCGTTGCGGCGCGATCCTCCGACCACGTCTACCCGGACCCCATCTAGGAGGCCTAGAAGATCTGCACTCGAAGATGGGCTGCCCCAGGGCGCTCCCGAACTTGCGAAGGAAGCCAGCAACCGCCCGCAAAGAATCGGCAGCACCAGCGTCAAGTATCCAGCCGTCGCAAAAAGTACCCCACGCCTCTGACACGCCTGGCAAGCGGCTCGCTGCAGATTATGGTGCTCCCATCGTACTCAGGGACCACATCCCAGAAATAATTTTGAGCACCCCGAAGAAAAGTATCGAAACACTGTAGAACTAGTATCGCCTCGCCGGGCCCGACACGCGAACACCCTGCAGTTTCGATACCTTCTTGGTGCCCGAAATTCTTCCTGGTGACCAAGGCTACAGTAGGTTGGAACATTACAAGCTGCAGACAGGACTGGGCCGGAGGTTATGATGTACGAGGGCGTGCTGAGTGGGAGGCCCTGTCCCAACGCAGCACGGAAGTGCACTGCGGGGAAACACGTCGCACTCGGAACTCAAGAACACACGATGCTGCGGCATGGATCGTCGTATGCCGCGCAACAAGCTTTCTGGAAATCGGGCCCCGGTCAGAACTGCAGCCATCCATTCCCACGACAGCAAAACAGAACGGTGCTAGATCCAAGAATATCTTGTAACGCAAAGTAGTTTGGTCCCGCTGCGCGCACATGATGACTTCAGGGATCTGAGATTCCGATGACGTTGCACTCGAGGCGTGATGCCGTTGCTTCAACTGCGCAGCGCAAGCGCGATCAAGTATGCGATCGAGCATGCGGCCAGTAACATCCGCATCCTCATGGAGCGGTGCTAGATCGTGGACCTGTCTGACGCCGCCTGCCCCTTCTCTCGCCGGCAAGGCGAACGCAACATGGTCTGTCGGGTGATCGGGCGCGCCACGTCGACCAGCAGTCAGCTCGTCAGAGGCTTCGGCGAACACCGAAGCAAGCGCGATGGCACGGATCTTACGTGGCCGCCCTCCCGCCCGCTGCAGTCGCCACTTCACGCGGGGAGCGAGGAATGTCAGCGAGGGGCAGCACGAGCAGCAGGAGGAGCAGCAGGCGAGCCAGACGGCTCGGCAGAAAAGGGCTCTGCGGAGGCTCATCGGGAGAACTCGGTAGTCCGTAGAGCCGTCGCGCCACGATCGCGATGGCAGGGGAGGGGAGGGGAGGGGAGGCAGGGAGGGGAGGGGAGGTGCGGGGAGCCGAGGGCGGGAGCTCTCCTCCTCCTCCTCCTCCTGCTCCTCCTCCTCCTCCTCCCTCCTCCTCCTCCTCCTCCTCCTCCTCCTCCTCCTCCTCCTCCTCCTCCTCCTCCTCCTCCTCGAGGCAAGGGAGGGGAGAGATGGGGGGCACGGACGAGCGGGGCGCGCGGGCGATCTGCCGCGCGGGGGGTGCCCCTCCAGGCGCTGGAGGCGCGCGCGCGCGCGGCACCGCCGATTTTCTGCGGCCCGGCAGAGCCGGCCGGAAGGGAAGCGTATATTGCTGGGCTGGAAAGGGAGTTCGGGGGGCGCCCCGAGGCACGGCCTCGGGCCTGGCGAAGGGCATCCCCCCGCTCGGCGTCGCCAACGCCGCCGTCCTCCTCCCCCTCCGCCTCTCCTCCTCCTCCTCCTCCTCCTCCTCCTCCTCCTCCCTCCTCCTCCTCCCTCCTCCTCCGCCTCGTCCTCCTCCTCCCCCCCCTCCTCCTCCTCCCCCCTCCTCCTCCTCCTCCTCCTCCTCCTCCTCCTCCTCCTCCTCCTCCTCTCCCCTCCTCCTCCCTCCTCCTCCTCCGCCTCGACTCTCCCTCCTCCTCCTTCTCCTCCTCCTCCTCCGCCTCGTCCTCCTCCTCCTCCTCCTCCTCCCTCCTCCTCCTCCTCCTCCTCCTCCTCCTCCTCCTCCTCCTCCCCCTTGTTTAGAAACCTCAGGAAGCCCGCGGAACAGCTCCAGAAAGCCTCCGGCAAAAAGCGCACGCACGCTGCCGAGCACATATCAGAAAGTCTCCCCCCATCAGCTTTGAAGACGTCCCCTCCTCGGGGGCGGCAAAAGGGGTCTGAGCTGTTGGGGCCTGGAAAAATCCGCCGACCCCTTGTGGGTCTCTAGGCGTGTGAGATTATCCCCCCCCCATAATCCCCCCCCCAGGGACCCCAAACTGGCAGTTCGGCCACCCCACTTCGCCGAGCTCGACCCCCGACCGAACGCGTCACGGGGGAGCAGAGGGCTCCAAAACTGGCCAAGAAGGCACCAAAACGCTCCCCAGACGGTCCCAGGGGGCCACGATTTGCCAAACTATCGCCCTGGACGCTCACGATGGCCTCCAGGCGGCCTCCGAAGCTGCCAAGACGTCCCAAAAGGCCCCCCCAAGATGCGCCCCAAGAGGGTCCCACGATACAGAAATCGTCCCATTCCCTTCGAACAAACAAGCATTTTTCGCATGCTCGCCTTTTCGATGTTCACAACGTCCCAGACGGGCAAAGAAACCTTCGAGATCGCCCCCAGACGGCCAAAGGGGCCCCAAAGAGGGATCGAAGAGGGTCCAACAACAGCCCCCGAAGCCCCCAAGACAGCCCAAAAGGGCCCCCACACGGCTCCAAGACGGAGCCCAGAGGGCATCTTTTCGAGCCTTCAGCCCCAAGACGCCCCCAGCCTGCCCCAAGAACAGCCCAAGAGGCCCTGAGGGACCCCCAAGAGAACCTCAAAGGCCTCCAACAAAAACCCAGGAAGCCCCCAAGAGGCCCCAAAACTTCGCCCAAGAAGCCTCGAGGCGGCCGGATATGGCCTGCAGACAAGGCAAGATGCCACCGAAAGGCTACAAAAGGGCACCAAGAGGTACGACAACAGCAACGAAGCAACAAGAACGATGTCGAGCGCCGTGTTATGATTCGGACAAGCCTCGTGAAATGCAGTCCTGGAGGCGCAGTCGTGTATATAAGGGTCGGCGGATGTGGCGTACGCCCATGGAATCCACGTCCGGAGGTGACGTGCTGAGCGGCAGCGTTTTTCGGCGAACGCCTTACTGCAACGTATCCAATTTATCCAATGATTGCATGCTTGCCACATGTTGCATTGTGTTACACTATTATGTCTCCCCCCTAACCCCCCCTGGGAGCTGCGCCACACCGCCGGACCAAAGTGACGCTCCCATTTTGGAGCCCGAGAAACCTACAAAAACCAACGAAAATCAACACATTCGGCCTCTTGGGCCTCTGGGGGCCCAATCGAGGGCCTCAAGATGGCCCAAGATGGGCCCAAGACGGCCGAAAACGGCCCCAAGACGGCCCAAGACGGCCCAAGACATTCCCAACGGGGACCCATGAGGCTCCCAAGACGGCCTCAAGAGGGCCCCAAGAACGCCTACAACTGCGCCTCCAGAGGCCGAAATCATTATTTTCCCGTGCCTGTTGCAATCTGTTAGCGTTCTCGCCTTTTTTCGACTCTCAAAAATCAACGACGGCCCAAGCAGCTTCCAGAATCGCCCCAGAACAGTCAACAAAAAACCCAAGAGGGCCCCAAAACGGCCCAGGAGGGCCCCAAAACGGCCCAAAGAAGCCCCTAAGACGGTCCAAGAGGCCGCGAAGTCGGCCCAAGAGGACCCCAAGAGGGCTCCAATGCGGCCGCGAGAGGCCCCCAAGACAGCCTCCGAGGGGTGAAACGGCGCGAAAGCGCCCCAAGACGGCCGAGGACGCTCCCAAGAGGCCCCAAGAGGCCCCAAGAGACCCCGAAAAAGCCTCCAAGAAGCCCCGGAAGCCTCCAAAAGGCCCCCAAAAAGCCCTCCAAAGGCCACACAGCGACTGGAGTGTAATGTTATTCTCCCCCCTCTGGGCGAACTGCGGCGCAGCGCCAGCCAGGTGGAAGTTGGTCACTGCGGCGCCCATGATTAGAGCCGGCGCTGGAAGGGAAGATGGGGAGGGTGTATGAAAAGGAGGGAGGGGGGAAAGGCCCCAAAGAAGCCCCCAAGAGGCCAAAAGAAACTCCCAGGAGGCCTCCAGGAGGCCCCCACGAGGCTCCCAAGAGGCCCCGCGACGACGTGACTGTACGTGCTCCGGACGTGCACCCCGCGAAGCGAGAGGAATCCACGTCTGGAAGTGACGTGCTGAGCGGCAGCGTTTTCCGCGGATGCTGTAATGCCGTGGATCCAATGTGTCCAATGTTTGCATAATTCCCACATCCTGTATTGTGATACATTATTATGTCTCCCCCCCTAACCCCCCCACAGGGGCTACGCCACATCCGTGGACCCAAGGTGGCGACCCCCATTTAGGGGTTAAAAACGTACCAGAACGCATGTAAAATCTATGATTCGGGACTTTGGGCCCTCTGGGAGGCCCAATAGGGCCTCAAGACGGCTCCATATGGCTTCACGACGGGCGAAGACGGCTCCAAGACGGTCCATGATGGCCCCAAAAGGGCCCAAGAAACTCCTAAGATGATTTCAGCGCTCTCGCCTTTCTCGACTCTCAGAAGCCCATGGCCGCCCAGGCAGCCACCAAAATTGTACCAAAAAGGCCTCAGAAGCCCCCAGAAGGGCCCCCAAACGGCCCAGGAGGGCCCCAAGACGGCCCAAAAAGGCCCCCAAGGCGGTCAAAAAAAAACCTGAGACGGCCCAAGAGGACCCCAAGAGAACCCCAAGGCGGCCGCGAGAGGCCCCCAAAACTGCCTCCGAAGGGGCGGAGCGGCGCAAAAACGCCCCAAGACGGTCAAGACGCCCCCAAGAGGCCACGAGAGGCCCCAAGAGGCCCCCAAGGGGCTCAAAAAAAAAAACAAGAGGCCTCCAAGAAGTCCCCAAGAAGCCTCCAAGAGGCCTCAAAGAAGCCCCCACAAGGCCACACAACGACTGGAGTGTAATGTTATTTTTCTCCCCCTGGGCGAACTGCGGCGCAGCGCCAGCCAGGTGGAAGTTGGTCACGGCGGCGCCCATGATTAGAGCCGGCGCCGGAAGGGAAGATGGGGAGAGAATATGAAAAGGATGGGGGGGAGAGGCCCCAAAGAAGCCCCCAAGAGGCCCAAAGAAGCTCCCAAAAGGCCTCCAGGAGGCCCCCAGGAGGCTCCCAAGAGGCCCCGCGACGACGTGACTGTACGTGCTCCGGACGTGCACCCCGCGAAGCGATAGGAATCCACGTCCGGAACTGACGTGTTGCCGGAGGCAGGTTCGCGGAGGCTGTAATGCAACGTATCCCATGTATCCAATGATTGCAGAATTGCTACATATTGTATTGTGTTACATTATTATGTACCCCCCCTACCCCCCCCCCAGGGGCCACACCACTTCCGCCGACCCAAAGTGGCCCCTCCCTCCTGCGCCTCAAAAACCTACCAAAACCTACCGAAAATCAATGAGTTGGGCCTGTTGGCCCTCTTGGGGCCCAACAAGGCCTCAAGACGGCTCGAGATGGCCCCAAGACGACCCAAGATGGCCCCAAGAGGCCCTACAAAGACCCCAAGACGCCCCAAGACGGCCCCCAGAGGACCCCCAAGAGCACGTCCAGAAGCCAAAAACGATTTCCCTATGGTTTTTGAAGATTTCAGCGTTCCCGCCTATTTCGACTCTCAGAGGTCCAGGACAGCTGAAACAGCCTCCGAAATGGCCCCCAGACGGCCCAAAAGCCGTCAAGAGGGCTCCAAAACGGCCCAAGAGGACTCCCAGACAGCCCCATGAGGCCCTCAAGACGGCCCAAGAGTACCCCAAGACAGTCTCCAAAGGGACCAGACAGCGCAAGAGCGCCTCCAAGACGCCCACACAGGGCCCCAAGAGGTCCCCAAGAGGCCTCCCAGAGGCCCCCCAGAGGCCTCCCAGACGCCCCCGCGAGGACCCACGAGGCCCCAAAGAGGCCTTCAAGGGGCCCCCAAGAGATTCCCAGAGGCCCGACAACGACTGGACTGTACGTACTCCGGACGTGCACCCCGCGAAGCGAGAGGAATCTGTCAAATTATCCCGGCAAAGCAACCTAACAGCGATGTGTAGGAGCATATCTGGAAGCATTCCCCTTAAGATTCAGATAAGAATCCTGTTGTAGAATTCTGCTGTTCTCGCAGTCGTGGTCGCATTCGCGATGGCAGTCGCAGTGGCAACAGCAGTCGCAGTCACAGCCTCAGCCTCAGCCTGCCTCAGCCTCAGCCTCAGCCTGCCTCAGCCTCAGCCTGCCTCAGCCTCGCCCTCAGCCTGCTTCAGCCTCAACATCAGTCTGCCTTCAGCCTCGGCCTCAGCCTGCCTCAGCCTCACCCTCAGCCTGCATCAGCCTCAGCCTGCCTCAGCCTCGCCCTCAGCCTGCTTCAGCCTCAACATCAGTCTGCCTTCAGCCTCGGCCTCAGCCTGCCTCAGCCTCACCCTGCATCAGCCTCAGCCTCAGCCTCAGCCTGCCTCAGCAGTCTGCCTCAGCCTCAGCCTCAGCCTGCCTCAGCCTCAGCCTGCTCAGCCTCAGCCTCAGCCTCAGTCTGCCTTCAGCCTCGGCCTCAGCCTCAGCCTGCCTCAGCCTCAGCCTGCATCAGCCTCAGCCTCAGCCTCAGCCTGCCTCAGCATCAGCCTGCCTCAGCCTCAGCCTCAGCCTCAGCCTGCCTCAGCCTCAGCCTCAGCCTGCTTCAGCCTCAGCCTGAGTTTGCCTGCAGCCTCGGCCTCAGCCTCAGCCTGCCTCAGCCTCAGCCTGCCTCAGCCTCAGCCTCAGCCTCAGCCTGCCTCAGCCTCAGCCTGCCTCAGCCTCAGCCTCAGCCTGCCTCAGCCTCAGCCTCAGCCTGCCTCAGCCTCAGCCTCAGCCTCAGCCTCAGCCTGCTTCAGCCTCAGCCTCAGTCTGCCTTCAGCCTCGGCCTCAGCCTCAGCCTGCCTCAGCCTCAGCCTGCATCAGCCTCAGCCTCAGCCTCAGCCTGCCTCAGCATCAGCCTGCCTCAGCCTCAGCCTCAGCCTGCCTCAGCCTCAGCCTCAGCCTGCTTCAGCCTCAGCCTCAGTCTGCCTTCAGCCTCGGCCTCAGCCTCAGCCTGCCTCAGCCTCAGCCTGCATCAGCCTCAGCCTCAGCCTCAGCCTGCCTCAGCATCAGCCTGCCTCAGCCTCAGCCTCAGCCTGCCTCAGCCTCAGCCTCAGCCTGCTTCAGCCTCAGCCTCAGTCTGCATTCAGCCTCGGCCTCAGCCTCAGCCTGCCTCAGCCTCAGCCTGCATCAGCCTCAGCCTCAGCCTCAGCCTGCCTCAGCATCAGCCTGCCTCAGCCTCAGCCTCAGCCTGCCTCAGCCTCAGCCTCAGCCTGCTTCAGCCTCAGCCTCAGTCTGCCTTCAGCCTCGGCCTCAGCCTCAGCCTGCCTCAGCCTCAGCCTGCCTCAGCCTCAGCCTCAGCCTCAGCCTGCCTCAGCATCAGCCTGCATCAGCCTCAGCCTCAGCCTGCCTCAGCCTCAGCCTCAGCCTGCTTCAGCCTCAGCCTCAGTCTGCCTTCAGCCTCGGCCTCAGCCTCAGCCTGCCTCAGCCTCAGCCTGCATCAGCCTCAGCCTCAGCCTCAGCCTCAGCCTGCCTCAGCATCAGCCTGCCTCAGCCTCAGCCTCAGCCTGCCTCAGCCTCAGCCTCAGCCTGCTTCAGCCTCAGCCTCAGTCTGCCTTCAGCCTCGTCCTCAGCTTCAGTCTGCCTTCAGCCTCAGCCTGCCTCAGCCTCAGCATCAGCCTGCCTCAGCATTCAAAATGTGGCCCGGGAATGGAGTTCTGGGAACTCGAAGAACACGAAGTGGCCTACAGTTGGCTCCGGGCATTCAAAATCATGCCCAGGAATGGAGTTCTGGGAACTCGAACACCACGAAGTGGCCTACAGTTGGCTCCGGGCATTCAAAATGTGGCCCGGGAATGGAGTTCTGGGAACTCGAAGAGCACGAAGTGGCCTACAGTTGGCTCCGGGCATTCAAAATGTGGCCCGGGAATGGAGTTCTGGGAACTCGAAGAGCACGAAGTGTGTGACTGTTGCATCCGGTTATTCAGAATGTGGCCTGGGAATGGGGTTCTGAGAGGTCGACGAGCACGAAGTGTGTGACTGTTGGTGAAAAACGAGCCCGGCACAGGCCCGGCCGGCAACTCCCAACGCCTGCCCGGACCCCCCTGTGGAGTGATCTGTGAGCTCTTTTGAGTCAACTAGAAACCTATCAGTCTACGCTGTTAGGTAAAAAGAAGGAGAATGTCGGTGATGAACAGACCTCCCTTTAGTAAAACGTGGTTTTGTGAAAACTACCTCGGGCCGAAACCTGGCGGGCGCAAGCCTGGAAAATAACGGCCGCGGCGCCCTCTCGAGAACCGAAAACGGACAATTCACTAATCGACGTGTCACTGTTGGGGGTTCTCTCCACCCCCGAAATCTGTCAAAAAAGAAGGAAAATGGCAAATCCCTGCAGAATCTGTCCCCGGACCCCTCCCCAGGATCGCCTGGTGCCGTCCGTCACCGAGGATCCGTGTCTGACGGCCGCGGGGTGCGAAGACGGCCCCCGGGGACGGAAAGAGAGCAAAACAGGAGAAACAAAAAAAAAGAACACGCCTCGAGCCGAGAGGGAAGGGGGGGGCAGCGTCGGATGCCCCCCCCACCTTCCCTTTGGGACGGAGGGGGGGGGAGGAGGAGGAGGAGGAGGAGGGAGGAGAGGAGGAGGGGGAGAGGAGGAGGAGGAGGAGGAGGAGAGGAGGAGGAGAGGAGGAGGAGGGAGGAGGAGGAGGAGGAGGGAGGGGAGGAGGAGGAGGAGGAGGAGGAGGAGGAGGAGGGGGGGGAGGAGGAGGAGGAGGAGGAGGAGGAGGAGGAGGAGGAGGAGGAGGAGGAGGAGGAGGAGGAGGAGGAGGAGGAGGGAGGAGGAGGAGGCAGAACCTCAAACCTCGCCTCCCTCTTCCTGCTCGCCCGAGCCCCTGCTGGGCCACCTATAGGACCCCCTGCCTGCCCCGACCCCCTCCCTCCATCATACATTTGCACCCCCCCTCGGCGCCCAGGAGCGCGCCCTGGGCAGGGCGCGGAAGCGAGTGCCGTGCGGGTGGCGATGGGGGGGGGCCAACATCCCGCCATCGCTCGGACGTCCATTCCCTGTGTTTTGTTTGGTTTCGTGCGTGTTATTTTCGCAAATGATCAAGGATGCTCCTCGATGGTCCTCCCCGAAGGAAAAATCCACACGTCCGAGCGATGCCAAGACATGGGGGGTGAAGAAAAGGGCCCTGAAATGGGGCCCCCTCGGGCCCCTGCAGGGCCACCGTTGGCACCCAAAGAGACCCTCGAAAGAGCCCCGACAGGGGGTTCTGTTCTGCACCCTCCCTCTGATCGGGGAGACGTCAGACTCGGGTTGGGGAGGGCTCGGGTTGGCCTAACGGGGCCATCATGAAAATGACGACATCCAGTCTGAAATTTGACGCGAGCTCGCGCTGCAGGTATCCCACGAAAACTGGCCCATCAAAATCCAGGACGCGCTCGTCAAAACGCGTCGGCAAACCCGAGTTCCGGCGTACTCGAGTCTTACGTTTCCCCGACTTTAGGCTTATGTTGTTCCCACCGTACTCGAGGACCACATCCCAGAAATGATTTCGAGCACCCAGGCAAGTATCGGAACGGCGTCGGACGAGTATCGCCTCCCAGGGCCCGACACGCGCAAACCCTCCAGTTTCGGTATTTCCCTGGTGCTCGAATTTCTCTCTTGACTACCTACCAGACCACCCCAACCCAACCCGAAGACCCGAAATTGACCCGAAGTTCGGGCTGGGGGGGTACGGGTTCCATGTGTTGTTCTCAATGTTCCCCGATCCCCCCCCACTGGAAATCGAGGATAAGTGTGGGCCTTCCGGTTGGGTTGGGGTGGTTCGGTGGGTGGTGATCTCTGGTGATCAAGGCTAGACGGAGCAGCGTCGGACGAGTATCGCCTTCCAGGGCCCGACACGCGCAGACCCTCCAGGTTCGGTACTTCCCTGGTGCTCGAGTTTCTCTCTGGTGATCAACTGGCCATCGCTCGGACGTCCATTCCCTGTGCTTTTTTCGGTTTCGTGCGTGGCTTTTTCGCAAAATGATCAAGGATGCTCCCCGATGGCCCTCGCCGAAGGAAAAAGGCACACGTCCGAGCGATGCCAAGTCAAGGCTAGAGTAGGCTGCAACAGCACGACTCCAGGCCGCCCCCCCGTGGCCACCCGCCATGGAGCGTGCACGCGTGCCTGGACCCCCTGGGCGTCGTGCTCTCCTCGACCGCGCGGCGCGCCCCACCCCCCGGACGGAGCCCGAGGCCTCGCCCCCCCAAATAAGAATAAGAATAATAATAATAAGAAGAAGAAGAATTATTATTATTACTAATTCTTATTATTATTATCATTATTATTATCATTATTATTATTATTTGGGTCAGGAGGCAACCACTGGGAGGCCTTCGTCCGAAGGATTGTCGGGTCGGGCGAGAGGGGGGGATCGCAAAAGGGGGGGTGAGAATCAGCTCGCGTACCTGACTTTCCCGGCGCCTCCCGGCGCCGGAGGCGGCTATGTATCGAGGAATGGGCCCCTCGGTGAGGCCGAAACCAGCTGCATGCAGCAAATTTCGTAACCCCCCCTTTCCCAATCCCCCCCTTTCGCCCGGCCCGAGATGAGGGAGGACCAAGCCGCGTTGGGGGGCTGTTACGCAGGAGTGGGCCTCGGATGAAGCGGGATCAAGCGGGATCAGGCCGGATTGAGCGGGATTCAGCCAGACTAGGGCAAAATCAAGAAGTTGACCTCCAAGGAGTTGCATCCGAACCAGGGGGCCGGTCCCTCGCCCCGTGGCTCTGGCTCGTCTGCTGGGCAAGACCCCGCCATCGCTCGGGCGTCCATGCCGCCATTTGTTTTCCCCTGGCTTCCCCGCTCGGCGCGGGCCCTCGCCCCGCCACCCCAAGGCGAAGCCATGACGAGGAGAAATCCGGGTGAGGACACATCGGGGATCTCTGAGATCTGGCGGTTCTGGAGGGCGTCTCGGGCGCCGTGGCCTTGTCAGAGCGTTCGGGGACGCTCTGAGAGCGTTCCGGGACACTCTGGAGCGGACTGATCCACGTCCTGGCCCCGTCCGACCCCTCGTCCCCGCCCCTTCCCCACTCGTCAGAGGGCAGGCAATCCACCCCCGTAAAACAACCCCGACAAGCGAAGCGGTTTCGCAAACGCATCTGAAGGAGGAATCGAAGAGGGCAGGGCTGCTTAGTAAACGCCCAGGGCCGTTTAGTAAACGCCACTTGTCGGGGTCTGGATGGTTCTTCCTCCAGGAGGAGGAGGAGAAGGAGGAGGAGGAGCAGGCGGCGGAGGAGGAGGAGGAGGAGGAGGAGCAGGAGCAGGAGCAGGAGGAGGAAGAGGAGGAGGAGCAGGAGGAGGAGGAGGGACGGAGGAGGAGGAGGTGTTTTTTCCTTGGCTGCTGCTTCTGGCGGCCGGGCACGGGCCCTTCTCCCCCGCTCTCTGCTTTCTCGCGATGGGCAGAAGAGCAGATCGCCTCCGCAGCGGCCTCGACGTCGGTCGGGCATGTCCTCCGACAGGCGGATGTTGGAAGTGTAAATCTAAAAAAGAATGTCAAACAATATGCGAAACGGATTGAAGCATAGCGAAACGTAGTCGAAACAAACCGTCCCCGGACTATGTCTTGCCTGTTATTGAGTATTCTTCCTGCAGAGGGGCATGCCCGACTTAAACCTAGACCCCCCACCTCCCCCACCCTTTGGCCACGTGTCGAAACCCAGACTAAAAAAAACGCATGTGACCATCCCTCGAGCATTGCTTTGTTTCGTGCGTCTGTCTTCATGATGATCCAAGAGTGAAGGGGCCCTGAGACACACAAATAAATAGACACAAAAACATAGTTCCCCATATGTTCCTATATGTTCTGGGTTTTTGTCTTCCCCCCACTTCCCATATGTTCCCATGTGTTCTGGAGAATCGACGATCCATTGTGTCTGTGTGTTGTTCCCCCTCCTGACAAGATGCTGCAAGATGGTCAGGATTTCTGACGCTGGCCTCGGCGAGAAAGATGCACACGTCCAAGCGATGCCCAGACACCAAAGCCTCCAACATGGGGGCCGAGCAGATGGAGCGGGAGCATCGCGCCGCTTCGCCGATGCATCGGCGACGACGGCGATACATCGGCGCCGTCGGCGTGGAGAAAATCGGGCTTCACATCGAGCTACATTCGCCGATGCATCCGGCGATGCGTCGCGATCCTCCGACCCAGGTCGCTCTGACCCCACCTGGGAGGCCTCGGGCCCAAGGATGGCCCCTCACGAGCCGAGGCTGCGAAGACCCGCCCGCCGTGGTCGAGTCGCGACGCCTGGGAAGTCCGGGCACCGACCCGTCTGGCCGATGGCGCGGGTGCTATCGGCACAGGTCGGCGGCGAGCGAGGGGAGGAAGTGAGAAGAAGAAGGCCTTCTCCGACGGCGACGCCACTTCTCAGAAACCCTCGCGCCATCTGAGAAGTTCGCTGCGTCTCCGGGGAGGGCTCAGGAAACTTCTCGGAAGGCGGCAGGACTTTCGAGCCTTCTGCCAATGAGACGAAGCCAGGACGACGATAGCATCGGGTGAGGATGAATCGAGAACCTCTGAGATCCGGCGACCGCCCTGGAAAGGATTTGCATCCTCGTCCTAACCCCGTGCGAGAGAATCGGGGGCGCGCAACCATGGATCAACGACCCGTGAGCTTGGCGCGCCTCTCCAGAATGCGGCCGGTGCCGCCTCGCTCGGCGGCGGAGATCCGCGATTTCCCCTTGCAAACGGCACCCGTCGCGAATCCACGCCCCCTTGAGATCCATCTCACTTCCCCCCTCGCCTCGCCGCCGCAAAAGAGGCAGCAGCTGCACGCCGCCCGGGTCGCCTCGGCAGCCGGACGGCCGGCCATGCCGAGGTCCGGGGGGCCACGGTGCGCCGAAAGCAGAGGGGGGGAGGGGGAGGGCGCGGGCCCCAAGAATACATATGTATACATCACCACCACGCTGATTCCTCCTCCCTCCTCTGCCCTCCGCTTCCTTTTGTCCTGGGAGAGGGAGAGGGTAAGGGAGGCGGTGGTGGTGGTATATTTTTGGGCCCCGTAGAGGACTGGGTCGCCGACTGGGGCAGTCAGCGAGTCTAGAAGAGGAGAAAACGCCATAGACATATAAACTTCTGACGCTCCGCGTGGGTCTCCTGGATCTGTAGAGGACTGGGTCGCCGACAGGGGCAGTCCGCGAATCTGGAAGAGGAGGCAACGCCATAGACATATAAACCTCTGACGCTCCGCGTAGGTCTCCTGGAGTCTGCACGCTGGCAGTTCCCCTCAGTCTCAGTCCCCTCAGCCACCCACTTGAGGCCTCGGCCGCGCTTAGCCGTCGCCTCGCGCGTTGCTCTGTTCCATTTTTCCCGCGTTTCCTCTGCCGAATTAGTCTCTGCGTAGCCCGCTTTGACCTGACACGCCGCCTGGCGCGCTCGCCCGCGGCCGCTGAAGAAAAAAAAGTAGGTCTCCGGGATCTGCGCCGGACCCCCTCCCTGGCGTGCGGAGCGCGCCAAAGAGGGCGGCGCCGGAGGCGCCGCCGGGGGGAGGCGCCAGCGCGGATCCAAGAAATCCGCGCACAGCGCCAAAGCTTATGTTTATGGCCTCCTCCTCCTCCTCCTCCTCCTCCTCCTCCTCCTCCTCCTCCTCCTCCTCCTCCTCCTCCTCCTCCCATCTCCTCCTCCTCCTCCTCTTCCTCCTCCTCCTCCTCCGCCTCCTCCTCCTCCTCCTCCTCCTCCTCCTCCTCCTCCTCCTCGAAGCTGATATTGTTCCAGCGCTTCCTGGCGCCACCGTGGCGGAAAACGCCTGGCGGCGGAGCCAGAACCAGCTGCACGCCACGAACATCGTGGACCCTCCTTTCCCCATGTGAGCGTTTTCTTATTCGGCGTTTCGACAGTGGGCGGGAAGGAGGGGGAGGAGGGGGGGCTGGCTCCAGACCTCAGCTCAATGCGAATGTGTGCAACAGAGCGCCCGCGCCGATCGGCAAAACAGTGAAAAAAACGATCACAATCCTGCCCCTGTTTGTCCGACCCGACGTGACGTGATGGAGGAGGGAGAAGCAGGGGGGACCAACGGAGAATGCACGGCTGCACTCTGCTCGTTCTGCCCTCCCCCCCTGCACACGTTCTCGCTGCCGTGCCTCTTTGTCCACATGCACCCGTGTCCCATGCCCACGCTCTGTCCGTACGGTACAAGATGGAGGAAATCGAAGGGAGAACGAGAAAAAGAGAGGGAGAGAGGGAGTCAAAGTGGAATACAAAGAGGCATAAAGAGAGAGAGAGAGAGAGAACAACAAAAAAAACATAAAAAAACAGGGAGAGAGAGAGAGAGGGAGAGAGAGAGAGGGGAGAGACAGAACGAGAGAGAGAGAGAGCGAGAGGGGATATATATATATATATATATATATATATACACGACGGAGGGAAGCATAACACGTCTAGCAACCACTGTGGCCGACACCTCGCTGGCCTGCCCCAGATCCGAGACATCAGGGCCATTGAGTCTGCATTGACGGCCACATAGCAAGAATGAGCTCATACTCATATCTGAGACTGAGGCAGCTAAGCGATGGAAAGGACGTAGTCTCGCCCAACGTTGAGCGCCTCGCCCGCAAGTCAATGCCGGCCAAGCATTCTCCTCGAACTCCGTCAGTCCCTGTCTCACTCGCACGGCCAGCAGCTGGCCGAAAAAGAGCGACCTCCTCGACTCGACAAACGTTCTTGGAGCATGCACGGGCAAGAAGAATGCAGCCGCTTCAACAAAGATGAAACGACACTAGAAAGTGCGTGCGAGCGCCATCAAAGCCAGGTCAAAATCAGACAGATGGAAAGCCGGCAACAAGATCGGACCATGTCCACATAAGGAGCTCTGAACAACACAGGAGCACGTGTCACCCCAGCCCAGTCCCCGAATCTCGTCGCCTGTCGAATGAGAAACGATCGGCCACGGTGCGGTCGCATCCTCCGGCGCAACGGATCATATACGCAAGCACACACACACACACACACGCACAGACCCACGCACACTCAGGCAGGCAAGCGCACACACTGTTCCCCATGACGTGGCGCCGCAGGCTTCACACACACACACACACACACTTGTGAAGGGGCCCAGGGACACACACACACAGTAATAAATACACACAAATTACCGGATTGCCCATATTTCCCAATATTTTCGGGGTTCCTGTCTTCCCCCCCCACTTCCCATGTTTTCCCCATTTTCCAAAGAAGTCGACGATACTTGTGTCTGTGTGCTTTTCCCCCTCCTGAACCTGGCACCGCGTCGACGCGCGCGGCGGCGAGGCGTAGACAGTCATGGGGGGGAGCGGGCTCGCGGCCGGGGGTCGGCTCGCGCGGCGAAGGGGGAGACCAGGAACCGCTCCGTGGGGCATCCGCCGGACCACCCGCGCGGGGGCGCGGGGGGAAGGGGCGAGAAACGGGGAGCGGAGGGCGACTGGCGGCAGGCACGGGTGGAGGGCACTGTGGGGGAGCAAGAAAGGCACTGACACACACACGCACGCACGCGCACACACAGTCACACACACACAGTCACACACAAACGCACACACACACACACACGCACACACACACACACACACACACGCACGCACACACACGCACACACAGTCACACACACACGCAGTCACACACACACACACACACACACACACACACGCGCGCGCGCGCCGCGGACACGTGTTCTTCCTCCGCAGCGTTAAGACCCCAGCTGGCAACACCGGCGGGGCGCTCTGGCGCGAACTGCGTACGCAATGATGACGCGTGCGCTCCAACAGGAGCCCTTTGTTCCATCGGGTCCCCCGCAAACGCGTATAAACGCGCACCAAGCCTGGCAAGGCACCCGGTGCGAACGGCCAGACGCAACTGCGGCAAACGCACACGCACAAAAAGAGTCTGACATACACAAACGCAAACACAGACACTGACACTGACACACAAACACGCACACACACACAAAAAAAACACACACATACGCAAACACACACGCGCGTTCGCGCACACACGCACGCAAACACGGAGACACACACAAGCCCCCCCCCCATCCCCGTACCCACCACCCCACACCCAAGCCCACCGTTCAACGCATCCCATGACCACTAACAACAGACGCACGCAAGCACACCCACACACACACACACACACACACACACACACACACACATGTT
>CAUYUJ010004128.1:0-20000 GCA_963575745.1 Prorocentrum cordatum | reverse complement strand
CATCGTCGTCGTCGTAACCGTCATCGCCATCAGCATCATCGTCAGCAGCATCAACATCACCATTTGTATCATCAGACTCGTAATCGTCATCACCGACAGCATCATAACCATTATTATTGGCATCAACACTAGCAGCAACAACAACAGCCATTGTACGACTGTTCGCTCTTATCTGCTCCCGTGCCAGCCAACACGTGTATCCCAACCCTTCGGTGCCCGCCGCCCGTTTCGTCTTCGATCGTGCACCCCTGGGGATAAATCTTCCTTTCCTGCCGCGTGTAATTGGTGCAGCCTCCGAAGCAGGGAAAGAGACGACAGATGAAGGGGGAGGGAGAAGGATGGAGCACAGGATCAGCAGGAGGGGGGCTATGAGCAGAAAAACGGTAGCAGAACAAGACGGGCCCATCGGGCTGGTAGACCCTAACAGGGTCGGGAAGACGGGCCCAAGCGGCCAGGTCGAGAAGGCGTGTTGCAAGGAGAGCTCGAGCGATACCCTGATTCCCAAGTAAATCGTGAGAAAAGCCTAGGCGAGAGCGTGATTCCTGAGTGACGTGGGCGCGGCGTCTGAATATTATGAGAGGATATCCCACGAGAGAGCACGATTCCTGCATACATTGTGAGGAAGTCCCGCGCGAAACCGCTACGTTGGAATACCGTGTGCGGAAATATCAAGCGGGAGCCGCTGGTGTTGTCGTTGTTGTTGTGATTGTTGGTGTTGTTCTAGTCCTGGGTCCAACATCGCAGCTTGGTGACAGCAAGCTCTCCCTGATTAGAAACATGGTGCGAACCTCGAGGGGCACATCAATTGAACAGATATAATGATTACCAGAGGGGGGATCAACACGATCCGTAAGAATTGACAATCCAAAAGTAACAACAAAACAACAACAACAACAACAACAACAACAACAACAACAACAACAACAACAGCAACAGCAACAACAACAACAACAACGACAACAACAACAACAACAACAACCATAACAACCATAACAACCATCAGGTTAAGATTGCTCGCCCTTATCTGCCCGAGTGTCATTCAACGTGTGTGTCCCAAACCCTCGATACCCGCCTTCTTCGTCTTCGATTGTACCACTTTTAGTGGATATATCTGTCTTCCCTGCTTGCAGGGCCCCCGCAAGCGGCGGGGCGGCCGCGGACCGCCGGCCTGGCCAGCGGCAGCGCTGACCAGAGGCAACCCGACCCCACGAGGGACAGACAGGGGACCGACCACGACGACGACGACGACGACGACGACGACGACGACGACGACGACGACGACGACGACGACGGTGACGGCGACGGCGACGGCAACGACGACGACAACGAGCGAAAGCGAGAGCGAGAGCGAGAGCGAGAGCGAGAGCGACAGCGTGGCAGCGAAGGGCAAGAAGGGAGCCACGAAGGGTGACAGCGGGGCCACGAAGGGCATGCGTATGGAGCCACGAAGGGCGCGAACGAGCGGGGGCCACGAAAAGCAGATAGTGCGGGGCCATTATCTGCGAAGACGGGGCCACTGAGGGTAGCAACGGATCCACGTAGGACAGCGAGGGGGCCACACAGGGCGACAGCGGGGCCACGAAGGGCATGCACATGGGGCCACGACGGGCGCGAACCAGCGGGGGCCACGAAGGGCATCATGTATATTGGGTCGCAGAGGGCAAGGACGGGGCCACTGAAGGCAGCAACGGGGCCACGAAGGGCAGCATAGAGACCACGAAGGGCGACAGCGGAGCCACGAAGCTCATGCATATGGGGCCACGACGGGCGCGAACGAGAAGGGGCCACGAAGGGCATACATATATGACGCCAAGAAGGGCAGCGAGGGAGCCACGAAGGGCTGCAACGGGGCCACGAAGGGCAGCGAGGGGGCCACGAAGGGTTGCACCTTGGCCACGAACGGCAGCGAAGGGGCCACGATGGGCTGCAACGGGGCCACGAAGGGCAGCGGGGGGGTCACGAAGGGCTGCAACGGGGCCACGAAGGGCAGCGAGGGGGCCACCAAAAGCTGCAAAGGAGCCACGGAGGGCAGCGAGGGGGCCACGAAGGGCTGCCGGGTCCACACGAAGGGCAGCGAGGGGGCCACGAAGGGCTGCAACGGGGCCACGAAGGGCAGCGGGGGGGCCACGAAGGGCAGCGAGATCGTGTCCCTCTTCGGCTGCGTCCGCAGTTTTCCACACCTCTGGGTGCCCTTGTGGGCTGTGTTCGCAGCATCTTGGGGCCCTCGTCGGCAGCTGTCTGGCGTCTTGGGAAGCCCTCTGGGGCCACCCCCCTCCTGCCCTCTGGGGTCATTCCAATTGCCAGCTTTACCGCGTTCTGGGAAACCTTCTGGGGCCGTCTGAAACC
This sequence comes from Prorocentrum cordatum, assembly GCA_963575745.1. Taxonomy (NCBI): domain Eukaryota; class Dinophyceae; order Prorocentrales; family Prorocentraceae; genus Prorocentrum; species Prorocentrum cordatum. Next base: position 17,654 of record CAUYUJ010004128.1, on the reverse strand, counting down.
CATCTCGCCCTCTAGGATCATTTCAATTGTCCCCCTGTTCCTCCCACCCAGCCTCCCCACAAGTCCACTTCTCTCCCACAGATCCACGATCCAAAGAAGACGGGGCGGCGGAGTCTGCCCTCTCAGGGGCGTTCAATCAAACAAGGAGGATAACAAGAGGGGAGGATCGTGCAAGCAGAAGGAATGACAAACAAGGAAAGGAACGGAGCAGGACGATGCCCGAAGAAGGGGAAACTGGGGCTGCGGCGGGGGGTTCGTGAATCAGGGGTAAGGGTGCCTCCGCAAGCTACTTCCTACCATGATCGCCAAGTACAGTCGGACTTGATTGGACAGGACGCGCGAGAGGATACAAGACCCTTCTAAGTGCCACATCGCCATAGGAATGTAGGAGGCATGGGTCGCAAGATACAGGACACAAGAGTACTCTTGATCTGGTAGGGTCGACCTACTAATCTGGGCCGACTGTAGAACACGAGAGTGTCTTCCAGACAGCCATCATCCCACCTTCCTACTCCCGAGAGCGCCATCTCTAGAGTGGCGGCATAAGAAGTATGCAAGTATCAATATGTACCAGCTTCCTGCCCCAATCAATGACCGCCCGAGCGCCAATGGGAAGATAAGAATACGTGATCACGCCCTGTCTGCAAAAGCCCTCGTGGGGGCGCCACTTTGCTTGGCGCCAGCCTGCGCCAAGCAGAGCGCCGAATACGCCAGCCTGCGCCAAGCAGAGCGCCGAATTGTGTCCGCTGGCCCCTCTCGGGGGGCGCCCGCCCGCGAGAGTATCTGGTGGCGTGTGCTCTGCTGGTGTGTCTCGTGCAGCCTCTCTATCTCGTCCTGCCGTTCGCTTCCTTCTGTAGCTCTGGTCCTGTCTCCTCTCTGCCGCCCACCAAAGGCGGGGGCGCGCAAACATGGATGAGCGATTCATGGATTTGGCGCGCGGTCGCCAAATCCATGGATCGGGGGAGATGCCCTCCCCAAACTGTGACGACCTACCAGACCACCCCAACCCAACCCGAAGACCTGAAGTAGACCCGAATTTCGGGTTGGGGGGGGGGTCGAGCTTCAGATGTGTTTTTCAATGCTCCCCGACCACCCCCCCACTGGAAATGGATGGCTAATCGGGGCCTTCGGGTTGGGTTGGGGTGGCCCGGTGGGCAGTGAAACTGCGGCCGGTGCCGCCTCGCTCGGCAGCGGAAAACCGCGACTTCCTATGGATACGGGACCCGTCGCTCATCCACGCCCCCTGAATCCGTTTTTGCGATCGCCTGGCAAAACTGCCTGCGGGCGTGTGCGTGTGCGTGCGTGTGTGTGTGTGTGTGTGCGTGTGCGTGTGCGTGTGCGTGTGCGTGTGCGTGTGCGTGTGCGTGTGCGTGTGCGTGTGCGTGTGCGTGTGCGTGTGCGTGTGCGTGTGCGTGTGCGTGTGCGTGTGCGTGTGTGTGCGTGTGCGTGTGCGTGTGCGTGTGCGTGTGCGTGTGCGTGCGTGTGCGTGTGCGTGTGCGTGTGCGTGTGCGTGTGCGTGTGCGTGTGCGTGTGCGTGTGCGTGTGCGTGTGCGTGTGCGTGTGCGTGTGCGTGTGCGTGTGCGTGTGCGTGTGCGTGTGCGTGTGCGTGTGCGTGCGCGTGCGCGTGTGCGCGTGTGCGCGTGTGCGCGCGTGCGCGCGTGTGCGCGTGTGCGCGTGTGCGCGTGTGCGCGTGTGCGCGTGTGCGCGTGTGTTGCGTGTGTTGCGTGTGTTGCGTGTGTTGCGTGTGTTGCGTGTGTTGCGTGTGCTGCGTGTATTGCGTGTGTTGCGTGTGTTGCGTGTGTTGCGTGTGCTGCGTGTGTTGCGTGTGTTGCGTGTGTTGCGTGTGTTGCGTTTGTTGCGTGTGTTGCGTGTGTTGTGTGTTGCGTGTGTTGCGTGTGTTGCGTGTGTTGTGTGTGTTGTGTGTTGTGTGTTGTGCGTGTTGTGTGTTGTGTGTTGTGTGTTGTGTGTGTTGTGTGTGGTGTGTGTGTTGTGTGTGTTGTGTGTGTTGTGTGTGTTGTGTGTATTGTGTGTTGTGTGTGTTGTGTGTGCTGTGTGTGGTGAGTGTGGTGAGTGTGTTGTCTGTTGTGTGTGTTGTGTGTTGTGTGTGTTGTGTGTTGTGTGGTGTGTGGTGTGTGTTGTGTGTTGTGTGTTGTGTGTTGTGTGTTGTGTGTTGTGTGTTGTGTGTTGTGTGTCGTGTGTTGTGCGTGTGCGTGTGCGTGTGCGTGTGCGTGTGCGTGTGCGTGTGCGTGTGCGTGTGCGTGTGCGTGTGCTTGTGCGTGTGCGTGTGCGTGTGCGTTTGCGTGTGCGTGTGGGTGTGGGTGTGGGTGTGGGTGTGGGTGTGGGTGTGGGTGTGGGTGTGGGTGTGGGTGTGGGTGTGTGTGCGTGCGTGTGTGTGTGTGCGTCGGCTTCCCGGCTGCGCTCGGCCGCCGCAGGGCTCCCCGGCGACGCCGCTGGGCGGCCAGAGGGGCCCCAGGAGGTCTCCAGGAGCTCGCCAGGAGGGGCCCAGGAGGTCTCAAGGAGGTTGCCTGGAGGTCTCGAGCAGGGCTGGACCTAAACGTTGTTGTTCGTTGTGTGTTCGTTTTGTTCTTCGCTTTGCTCCCCCATGTTTTCCTGTACCTCCTTCCCAAAACGAAAAACAAAACACAGCCGAAGTCCAGCAAAACAGCGTGTCGGTCCAGCCCTGGTCTCGAGGAGCTCGCCAGGGGGCATCAAGTAATCAAGACGGCCCAAGACGAGCTCAAGACGGTCCGAAGACAGCCCAAGAGCCCCCCCACAAAAGCTGCCAGAGGGACTCCCAACACGCCCCGAGAAGCCAAGACATCGTGGAAACGCCGCGGGGTTCTTCGGTGCGCGATTCTTGTAGTCCAACTATACTTGCTCGGAAGACATATCGAACCCTTCAAGACTATACTTGCTCGGTGGCTTCAAGACTACACATTGCTTGTGTAGTCCGACTATACTTGCTCGGTGGCTGCAAGACGTCACCCACGAATGCCCGAGATGGCCCCATTGTGGTCCCCACTGCCCAGTGGCCCCAAGACCCTACAAGATCGCCCAGAATGGCCCCAAGTCAACCCCACGAGTTCGAATGGTTGTTCCTACAGGCCCAAATATAGTCTGACACTTGCTAGATATAGCCCAAACTTGGCATCCAGAGGCAACAACATGGCCGCGTCAGGCCCCGTATTTGGATAGCACAAGAGACCCCCCACGGTGGTCCCAAGATGGTTTCATGACAGACCACCCCCGACGGCTGCACGACGAGACTTGGTACCACCAGAAAAGCCGCGAATATCATACGCGACTACTGCAAGAACGACCGCGCGAAATGACGAAAGAGACAAATCAGATCAGAGAAAACGCGTTTCACAGGCGCTTGCCTTGGCAACATTCGGCGGCTCGTTTCGAAGCGGGGGGCGCCCCCCCCAACACTCGGCGCCGTCGATCAAAACCAGGGCGACCCCCCTCCCCCCCCTCCCGAACCCCCCCCCCCTCGGCGCCCGCGCCGGCGGCCGCCAGTAGCGCCGACGGCGGGGACGCAGCGACGATGACCAGAGGCAGCCCAAAGGGGGGGGGGGTTCAAACACCCCGCCCCCTTGCGCCGGGAGGTGGTGGGGGGTTCACACCCCCCACCTCTGGCGCCAGCGCCGGCGCTGGCTCTGGCGGCGGCCAGCAGCGCCGGCGCTGGCGCTGGCGACGGCGGGGACGCAGCGACGATAACCACCACCACCGCCTCAACACCACCACCACCACCACCACCAACCCACCACACAACCACCACCACAACCACCACAGCCACCACAACCACCACAACCACCGCCACCACAACCCACAACCACCGCCACCACCACAAAAACCCACCAACAATACCACCGAAACCACCACAATCTACCACACCACCGACACCACCGACACCACCACCACCACCACTACCAGCAGCACAACCCACCACAACCACCACCACAACCACCAAAGCCACCATAACCACCACAACCACCACCACCACCACCAGCACCACCTCCGCAAACCACCGCCACCACCACAACCCACCACCACCACCACAAACCGTCACCACACCACCACCAAACCACCACCACCACCACCACAAACCACCACCATACCACCACCACTACCACCACCACCACACCACCACCACTACCACCATCCCCACCACCACCACCACAAACCACCACCGCCACCACCACCACCACAAACCACCACCACACCACCACCAAACCACCACCATCACCACCTCCACCACCACCCACCACCACAACCACCACCACCACCACCACAACAAACCACCAAACCACCACCACCACCACAATAACCACAAACCACCACCACCACTACCACCACAACCCACCACCACCAGTACCACCGTCGTCCTCGTCGACGCTCCCCGCCGCCGCCGCCCACCGCCGCAGGGGCCGGCGCTGGCCCAGAAAAGGAAATCGTTGTCCCCGCCGCCGCCGCCAGCCGCCGCCGCCGCCAAAGGGAGTGGGGGTTCGAACCCCCCCCCCTCAATCCAGGGGGGGGGTCCGGTTCCAACCCCCACCCCCTTCCAAGCGACCAAAAAACGCGCTCTGTCTCAGATCATGGAAGCCAGCGGACGGCAAGAAGGAGGCATTGGAGAAATACAAACACCCAGAGTGGTCCCAGTGTCATACTAAGATGGCTCCGCCTCGGGGGGCCAGCGGCAGCGGTCGCAGTCCTTCAGATATATTAGTAAGGTTGGATCTCGCACCAGGCACGCTGATGTGCCATCGGCCTGTCGCACTGCCTGGTGGAGACCTGTCACGTCCTGCTGGGTAGTTGCCGTGTCCCGCGAACCTAGAGTGCTCCGTGCGAAGAGCTTGGACTGTTCCGCACAGAGGAGGGAGGAAGGAGGGGGGAGGAACGGGGAAGAGGAGGAGGAGGAGGAGGAGGAGGAGGAGGAGAAGGAGGAGAAGGAGGAGGAGGAGGAGGAGAAGGAGAAGGAGGTGGAGGGGGAGGAGGAGGAGAGGAGGAGGAGGAGGAGGAGGAGGAAAAGGAGGAGGAGGAGGAGGAGGAGGAGGAGGAGGGGGAGGTGGAGGAGGTGGAGGGGGGGGAGGACCTTCCACGAGGAACCCAACCCTGAGGACCCCAGGACGTCCATCGAGTTGTGGTGTGGGGGGCGGCACGCTGCCCATCGCAAAAGCACCGAAACTCAGGAAACCCAGGGCATCCCGGAGGGGAGCAGGGTGTTTTTTGGCGTGAGTCTCCACTGCAGGCGCCCCCCGTGCCCGAAAAGAGCGGAACACCTTCCGTCGTGCTTTCTCTCTGTCGCGGCTCGAGGGGGAGGAGGAGGAGAAGGAGGAGGAGGAGGAGGAGGAGGAGGAGGAGGATGTTGTGCTCCTCCGAATGATGCCGAACGTGCCAGCTGCAGGAGGGAAGCGCAGGCGGGAGAGAAGGGAGGGGCGCCACCGTGCGCCGATCAGCGGTCCTGCACGCTGAACTTCGTGGCATCCTCCTCGGCCTGCTCTGCGCACTCCCTCGGCTGCGGCCCTGCACGCTGCCAGGTCGCTCTGGTCCGCTCGAGCTGCACCTCCTTCTGAAGGACGTCGTCGACGACCAGTGAGTCGTCGGCGAAATGCCTGTGCCCAAACCGGCACATGTCGTTCACGAAGAAACTTTCGCCCCACATGGGCGCCGAGTGCCCCCATGTCTGCAGCCCCATGCCAATGCGGTTGGTCCTGTAGTCGACCCAGCCGTGGAGCAGGGGGTGCTTGTGCGCGCTGGCCCGTGTCATGGCCAGCGCGCGGTTGAGCGGCTGGGTGCGCGGGCCAAAGCTGTCCTGCTTGGCCCAGCCCGCCGCCAGGGCGATCTCGAAAATCCACTCGCCCGCTATCTCACGTCGCGCACGCCACCATTGCCAGCCTGTGCACGGCTCGCCTGCGGTCGCCTCGTACGCATCGATGTTGGTCGCCTTGCCGTCCAAGACCACCTCGGTGTCTCTGGGGGTTGTTTGTGCGGCCCCCCACCGCGCCGGGTCCTGCAGCACGTCGCCCTTGCTCACCTCCGTCAGGTGGGTGTAGTGGGCACTGCCCTGGTAGCCCTTGAAACTCTGCTGGCCCCCGTGGACCAGCGGGCTGTTGCCGATGCTCACCTGCGCCCCGTCGGCCTCCAGGTTGCCGCCGGCGCTCAGCTCCGTGCCGAAGGTGTCGAGCATCCTGCCCTGGCCCACGGGCTCCGCGTTTTTGGGGGTTGCGCGCGCGGCCCCCCACCGCGCAAGGTCCTGCAACACGTCGCTCTTGCTCACCTCCGTCAGGTAGGTGGGGAGGGCACTGCCCTGGTAGCCCTTGAAACCCTGCTGGCCCCCGTCGACCAGCGGGCTGTTGTCGATGCTCACCTGCGCCCCGTCGGCCTCCAGGTTGCCGTCGGCGCTCAGCTCCGTGCCGAAGGTGTTGAGCATCCTGCCCTGGCTCATGGGCTCCGCGTTGTTGGGGGTTGTTTGTGCGGCCCCCCACCGCGCCAGGATCTGCAGCACGTCGCCCGAGTTCACCTCCGTCTCGTAAGCGTTCTGGCTACTGCCCTGATTGCTCTTCCTGCTCTGCTGGTCCCCGTCGGCCAGCGGGAAGTCGTTGAAGCTCACCTTCGCATCGTCGGCCATCGCGGTGCCGTCGGTGCTCACCACTGCGTCGAAGGTGTCGAGCATCCTGCCCTGGTCCTCGGGCTCCGCGTCGTTGCCACGGAGAAGAGGGACGATGTGACAGCCCGCAGCGACACCATCTGCGAATGCTGCGGCTGCCCAGGCGACCGCGTCACAGTGCAGCGTGTCGGCAGCAGGGATGTGCCACACTCCAGGCGCATCTCCCTGGCCCGCGTCGGCCTCCACCCACTCCATGGGCATCGACAGCCCAAGCGAGGCGGACAGCGCGCAAGCTGCACGCTGCGCGGGGCGGATCGCCACCACCGCCGCTCTCCTTCTTCTGCGGGCCGAACGGGACGGCGAGGCCGCGCCCGCCTCGCAGGGCAGTGCGGCGCAGGCGCCATCCATGTCGCGGGATGCACCGTGGCCCGCCGACGGGCTACACGGCGTCTGGGGTCAGGTCTGAAACGGGCCCGGCTTGGGCCCATGGACCTGACGCCTGAGGAGGAGGAGGAGGAGGAGGAGGAGGAGGAGGAGGAGGAGGAGATGGAGGAGGAGGGGGAAGAACCCTTGAGGAGGGTGTGTCTTGGCATGGGCCTGCGCTGTGGGGCTGCCGGAGGCCTCCTGAGCGCGGCCGGGAGCACGCGCGCGGCACGCGTGCCAGAGCCCCGGCCCCGGGCCCCCGGCCCCGAGGGGAGTCGGCCCAGGGGCTCTCCTCGAGGGGAGTCGGCCCGAGGGGAGTCGGCCCCGGGCCCCCCTTTGCGGCCGTCGGTGGAGGGGCCCCAGGACACACAAAGAAACACACACGAATAAAACAAAAATATTCCCCATGTTTTCCCATGTGTTCGGGGTGTTCGTCGCCCCCCCCCCCCTCCCATGTTTTCCCACAGTTTCTGGGGATCGACGATTAATTGTGTCTGTGTGTGTGTGTTTTTTCCCTCCTGAGTCGAGGAGGCCGCCGGGGCCGACGCAGCGAGGCGGAGATCACGGAGCGGCACAGCTTTTGGGGCGGGCATGTCCCCCTGCAGGGGGAGCTTAGACGAAAAATCAAAACTCCTAAGAACGAGCACTCGAAAATAGCAACAACAAAAAACTGCTCAACAGATCGTCCCCAGACTATTGTTGGACCATTTTCGAATATTCCTCCTGTAGAGGGACCAGCCCAGCTTCACACGACTTGTCGCACATGTTCACACGATCTGCTTTGCGGCCTCAGGATCGCCCAGAACGGCCCCACCAGATCACCCAAACACGTCCCTCCAACACAGCCTTCAAGAGGGGCCCCAAAGGGGGCACGCAAAGCTGGAGCCCACCACTCTAGTGTTGCCCCCGACCCAGGCCGCCAGATGGCCCACCCGAGACCCCTAGAAGCCACCAAGAGACCCCCAGGGGGCACCCGAGATACCTTAGCGATCCGTGGATTTGGCGCGCGGCCGCCAAGTCCATGGATCGGGGGAGGTGCCCTCCCCAAAATGCGGCCGATGCCGCCTCGTTCGGCAGCGGAAATCTGCGATGTCCCATAGAAACGGGACCCGTCGCTAATCCACGCCCCCTTGATCCATGTTTGCGATCCTCTGAAAGAGGGTCCCAAGACGGGCCAAGAGGGAGGAATCCAAGACGGCTCCAGAGCACCTAAGATGGCCCAATGAGGCCCCCAAGACGCCTACCGAAGGCCAACCGGCCCCGTCCATGCCCCCCAGAAGCCCCCAGGAGGCTCCCAGACAGCCCTCAGAAGCCCCCAAGAGGCCCTCAAGAGGACCCCAGGAAGTCCCACGAGGTATACTAGTCCACATCCTTCTCCATTCCTCCTTCTCCTCCTCCTCCTCCTCCTCCTCCTCCTCCTCCTCCTCCTCCTCCATCTCTTACTCCGCCAAGGGTTCGCCCAAGGGCCCCCACAACGGCTCGGGGAACACATAGTCCAATGGCTTAGCCAAACCATAGCATTCGGCGTTTCCAATAGGGCCCGGGCAGCGTGATGGACATAGGCACACGCGGGCTTGATGGGCGAGGGTACGAGAGAGAGAGAGTGACAAGAATGAGAGTGGCGTCAGTATTGAGCTCAGCGGGAACTGGGGGTGCCTCAGTCCTCTTTATTCCTCCCTGGCTCCCTCCCTACGGCCACCTCGTCCTCATCCTCACCGTGCCCACATCACTCACACACGGAGTCTCACATACGTCTCCGTACCGCTTACGCGTCATCGAGCACGATTCCAGCTTCGAACGTGACTGGCAACAGGATGCCACAGGCTCGTGCCGACCCCAAGTAGAGTCGTGAAGACTCTGTGCAGGGACGCGTGCCCGAATGAGACACGCGCCCCTGCGCGACACCCGCATGATATTAGGCAGCACTCCGTGCGCGACAAGCCCGCGCACCAGGTGGTGAGTCCTGCGGTCGGCCCACGAGGCTGAGGTCGGGCGTGTCCCCCTACAGGCGGATTTTGGACGGAAAATAGAAAGTATCCAAAACAGTACACTAAATACGCTCAAATAGACTCCACAAAATCGTTACAGGACTATGCTTGGACTATGTTCGAATATTCCTCCTGTAGAGGGACACGCCCGACTTCACACGAGGCGTGGCCTGGAGCACGAGCGCGTGGGAGAGCGGGGAAGCAAGGAGGAGGCCTCGCGAGCGGGGCAAGGGGGGAGGCGGGGCCAGAGGATCGCACCGCATCGCCTAGGCATCGACGATGCATTGGCGACGTCGAGATGGAGAAAACCAGGCTCTGCATCACGCTGCATCCTGCGACCCCACGTGCTCCAGCCCAGAAAGGGGGGCCAGGGAGGGGAGCGGAGGGGAGCGGAGGAGAGGAGGTGGCGGGGCAGGGGAGGCGAGGGAGCATGTGAGTGAAGAGGACAGGATGGACAGGGTGGGGAGTATGAGTGGAAACTGGAAAAGGACAGGATGGGAGAGGTGCTGAGGTTCTGAAGAGGGATTGGCCACTGGAGCGGGAGGCAACCCCAAACGGAGCAAGGGGGAAAGGAGAGGGAGACAGTATAGAGAGCAAAACAGAGCAAGCAAGGAGAAAGGATAGCGTTGGAGACCGGGACATAGCCATGGGACGGGGAGGGGGCAAAACACACGTGGGGTGAAAAAGACCAAAATGGCAAAGACAACGGGATAGGGGGCCATTCCGTAAGGAAAAACAAGCAGCGGGCATACAGCAAAGGGGCATGGGGGACGGTAGGGGCGGCTGAAGCGGAGGAGGGGGGGTGCGAGGAGAGGGAGGAGGGGGAAACCGAAGTCGAAGAAGACACGGAGGACAGGGAGGAGGAAGAGGAGAGGGGAGGGCAAGGCGGAGGAGCCGGGATCCACCAGAGGGGGGGTGACCCCATGAGGGGGGGCATGAATTCGAGCCGTCGGTGCACCGAACTGCCGCAAACAGATGCCCCCCCCCCGCACGCATGCCCCACCTATCGACAACCATCAAGAGCTGCCGGCGGCTGGGGGGCATCTGTCTTGGGCGGCTCGGTGCAAAAACCGATCGAACTCTCTCTCTCTCTCTCTCTCTCTCTCTCTCACACACACTCACACGCACACACACACACACACACACACACACACACACAAACACATATACACACGTTTTGCGTCGGCGGCTAGGGAGAGGGTGACTGCGCTGGCGATGAGAGGCTGAAACGCGGATGCCGTTGAGAGGGAACTCACATACACACACACAGACACACAGACACACACGAATGCACGCACGCACGCACGCACGCACGCACGCACCCACCCACCCACCCACCCACAGGCACACACACAGACACACACACACACACACACACACAACACACACACACACACACACGCACGCACGCACGCACGCACGCACGCACGCACGCACACACACACACACATTCACTCTCTCTCTCTCTCTCTCTCTCTCTCTCTCTCACACACATTCACTCTCTCCCACACACACACACACACGCACACGCACAGGGGGGCACACACACACACACACACTCCCTCTGCGGGATCCCGACGGAGGCGCTCGAGGCCGCTCACAAAAACGGGTTGGCGTGGGCGTCCGAGCCCCTGCGCTCGGCGGCCCGGCGGACGGAGGCCGACGACAACCGCAGCAGCAGCGCCTCTGCGGGGGGGGGCGGCGGCGGAAGGAGGCGGGGGGGAGGGGAGAGGGCGGGAAGGTCAAGGACACGAGGAGGAGGTAGAAGGAGGAGGAGGAGGAGGTAGGGGAGGAGGAGGAGGATGAGGAGGAGGAGGGAGGAGGTAGGAGGAGGAGGAGGAGGAGGAGAGGAGGAGAAGGGGAGAGGGGGGAGGAGGAGAAGGAGGAGGAAGAGGTAGGAGGAGGAGGAGGAGGAGAGGAGGAGGAGGAGGAGGGAAGAGGAGGCAGGACGAAGAGGAAGGGCACATAATAGAGGGCGGAGAAGAGGAAAAAGTGGGGGGGGATGAGCTTCGGGAGAGGAGGGAAAGGGAGAAGGGGAGGAGGAGGAGGAGGAGGAGAAGGAGGAGGAGGAGGAGGAGGAGAAGGAGGAGGTAGGGGGAGGTAAGGGGGAGGAGGAGGTAGAGAAGGCTGGGAGGGTGGGAGGAGGAAGGCGAAGGAGGAGGAGGGAGGAGGAGGAGGAGGAGGAGGAGGAGGCAAGGCGAAGTGAAAAAAAGGCACGGGATAGGTGACGGAGGAGGAGGAGGAGGAAGGAGAAGGAGGAGGAGGAGGAGGAGGAGGAGGAGGAGGAGAAGGGGGAGTGGGCGTCGGGAGGGGAGGGGAAGGGGGAAGGAGACCGAGAGGCGGGGTAGCCAGAGGAGGGGAGGGAGTGGGGAAGGGAAGCAGGAACGCGGAGCTGAGTGGGTGAGTGAGACATGATGGAACAAGAGAAAACAACGGAGGGACAGCGAGGGGTGTGGGGGGGGCCAGGAGGCCGTCGTTCTTCTCCTCTCCACCTCCTGCTCCTCCCCTCTCCTGTTTTTCCTCCACCTCCTGCTTCTGTTCCTCCTCCTCCTCAACCTTTTTCGTCGTTGCGCGGACTCAAAACAGCAGCATAGAGTGTTGATCCTCCCCCTCCTCCTCCTCCTCCTCCTCCTCCTCCTCGTCTTCCTCCCTCTCCTCCCAACAGCTGAAGCTCATCGAGACCTCCCTCCAAACGGCCTGGCCGAAACCGGAGCCTTCACCTCAGCAGTTCATGCTCACATGAAAGAGCACCCCGAGGAGGTAAACAACCTCTGAAATTAAGTCGGGCCTGTCCCCCTACAGGGGGATTTTCGACGAAAAACAAAAATACCCTAAAAATACTTCAAACAGGTCAAAAAATACTCAAACCATAGTCCCCAGACTATGTTTGGACTATTGTTTGACTATTTTTGGGGTATCTTTTATTTTTCGTCGAACATGCCCCTGCAGGGGGACAGGCCCGACCTAACTCTGAGAGCCCGATTCGCTCATCAGGACCAGGAGGCGAGCAAAGGCCAAAGCTGCAGCAGACAGCTTTTGGGAGCTGGCTCGTTCCAAGGCCCCCAGGGGCGCCCTTCAAGGACCAAAGTGTTAACCAACGACACTGGCAAGACCCCTGCAAAGGAAGCGGAGGAGTTGGAGGCGCTGCACAGAGGGATTGCCGCGGAGGCGCTCGGGATGACTGACTACCTACCAGACCACCCCAACCCAACCCGAAGACCCGAGCTTCGGGTTGGGGGGGGTACGGGTTCCATGTGTTTTCTCAATGTTCCTCGACCCCCCCCACTGGAAATTGAGGGAAAATTGAGGCCTTCGGGTTGGGTTGGGGTCGCTTGGTAGGTGGCGAATGACGGAGGAAGCTGCGGCGGACAATGCGCCAAGTAAAGTCGAGGCAAGCCAGCATGGGGAAACCAAAAGGGACCGATACCGCTACCCCCCAGACCTCTCCCCGGGCACGTTCTGACCAGAATTTCGAGGCGAATCCAGCGGCGGCGACGAGGGCCTCCCACGAGGCTCAAGAATGGGAAAACGGACGAGGGGGTAGAGGTATGGGTGCCTTTTCCTCCTCCGACAGCAGGAGCGGCCGGGCGCGCTGGCCAGAGGGGAGGAGAAACCGAAGGCGCAGCGAGAGAAAGGACGCCCCCGACGCTCCCGAGACGAAAGCCAGTAGACAACGGCCACCCACGCAGCCGGCGCGGCGGGGGCGGCGCAGGCTCCGTTGCCGGGAGGAGGGAGGAGGGAGGAGGGAGGAGACGACGACGACGACGACGACGACGACGACGACGACGACGACGACGACGACGACGACGACAACGACGACGACGACGACGACGACGATAACAGGGCTGAGAAAGACAGACCGGCCGTAGTAGGCCCGGCGCGCATGGTGATACCCCTACTGGTCCCGTCGGTTGTAAAATGGGTTTTGTGAACGACTCTTCAACGGGACTTCGTGGACTACCGTGCGTGACAGGCTTGATGGCGGGGCCTCGGACGCGCATCCAGCTTTGTTTCTCCCAAAGACGCTCTTGGATGACCCTCACGACATCCCCCTGGCAATGGAATGCTGCCAGGGAGCGATGCGGCTCCCCAGTATCAACCAAGCCATCCGCACCCAGGACACTCGGGCGGTCGGCGGCTTGGTAGTGTCCGCAGTCCGAAACTCAGCGTGCAGTGCCGGAGCGTCCACGGCTGACAAAAAAAGCTTCGCGCAAATTCTGCTCGCATCAATCTACTTTCTCGGGTGGTGTAAATGAGCGGTTCCAACAGGGCACAGATAATACACCTAGGCATGCTGGAACTTGAAACAGACCTGCCGTTTCTGGCAGGGCGCGATCTTAATGTAGAACTGGCTAACATTTAGATAACATTGGGGATCGAGGACGTTTCAACACTGTCGCCCTGGAGCGGCCAACGATGTGCACGAAGAACGTTCTGTCAAAGATTGACTGCTTCACTGTATCAGTTGCCTTGCACGCGCAGACCAAGGGGCCCACAGAAATAAATGCACACAAATAAACATATTCCCCATATGTTCATATATTTTCTGGGTGTTTGTCTTCCCCACCACTTCCCATATGTTCCCATATTCCCCAGGACATCGAAGAGTCATTGTGTCTGTGTGTTTCTTTCCCTCCTGAAGTTTTACTCGCCACCGCGCAGACTAGTCAGACTCGCCATGCTCCTGGACGATGCCGCTGCGATCCCAGTGATCAGGCGACCTGCTCGCTCGCCGGCCGAAGCAATGATCGGGCCGCTGTTGCCTGCCGGGCAGAGCTGCGAGACCCACCGCAGGTTGCGCTAGGAACCTGCCACTCAAGGGGCCCAAGGACACACAAATGAATACACACAAATAAACAGATTCCCCATACTTTCCCATATTTTCTGGGTTCTTGTCTCCCCCCCCAATTCCCATATTTTCCCATATTTTCTGGGAGTCGACGATTAATTGTGTCTGTGTGTTTCTTTCCCTCCTGAGCCGCGCAAGGCTGCCCTAAGATACTGCGGAAGAAATTGCGCGCAGAACCCGCGCGACGCATAAGAGCGAACGCCCGACGGGGACCCGGGCCCACGCTGGAATGGCGCCCAGCACGCGAGTTGAAGACACATCCCGAATGGCCAGATCCTTCGTCCAAAACGGCCAATGTGAGGCGCATCGCAAACAACGCACAGGATGCTCAGTTCCGCGGAGGCCCGGATTGGGGGAGCCTTAGCTCGAGCTGCCGAAGCACCTTCGGACGCGCCGCCCCCGCCAGTAGATGCGAGGGCGACGCCGACGGCAGTGGGATCACCAGTCCAATGGAACATGCTTAGACGCTCCCGGCAGGCCCAGCGGAAGAAATATCCGCCCAGCAGGATAAGGAGCCTCAGCCAGAGACCCAAGACCGCGCAGAAGCACTGCGAAAACGGGCCAAACATGCGAATGACAAGTCCGCAGGGGGGGCGCACAAATGGCCTCCAAATCAACCGACGGGGACCCCCACAATTGCAGTGGCACGAGGGCTGATCGGGGCGACCTTCGTGGTTCCCACGGGCGGGTGCCACCAGACTGGCCGGGCGGCCGGACTCGTCGCCCCTGCCACGACCACCTGTCCGCCCACCACAGGAAAAAAAACGGCCCCCCTCGCGGCCAGAGGACATAGGAGATGCCCCGGTGACCTCCCCCAAGGGTGCTGCCCAAACGTCGGACGAGTTTAACCCGACCCCATAGGGATCTCCATCGAAGGCCTCAGCGGCAGCGCCCGCATGGCACCGCCGCCCCATTTCGGCACACACCCCACACGATCCGCGGCCCCATAGGGAGCCCCACCGAAGGCCCCAACGGCAGGGCCTGCATCTCCGGCAACCCTCACACGGTTCGTGGCCCCATAGGGAGCTCCATCGAAGACCCCAGCGGCAGGGCCCGCATGGCGCCGCCGCACAATCACGGCACGCCCCTTACGCGACTCGCGGCCCCATAGGGAGCCCCACCGACGGCCCGGGCGGCAGGGCCCGCACGGCGCCGCAGCCCCATGCCGGCGCACCCCTCACACGGCTCGTGGCCCCATAAGGGGCACCACCGAGCGCCCCAGCGACAGTCCGCATGTCTGCGCTGCCCATTTCTGAGCACCCCTCACACGGCTCGTGGCCCCATGCGGAACCCCAACGAAGGCCCCAGCAGCAGGGCCTGCATGGCGCCGCCGCCCCATTTCGGCAAACCCCTCACACGATTCGCGGCCCCGTAGGGAGCGCCACCGAAGGCCCCATCGGCGGGGCCTGCATGGCGCCGCCGCCCCATTTCGGCACACCCCTCACACTGTTCGCGGCCCCATAGGGAGCCCCACCGAAAGCCCCAGCGTAGGGCCCACGCAGCGCCGCTGCCCCATGTCGGCACGCTCCCAACACGGTTCGCGGCCGCCCCATCGGGAGCTCCACCGAGGGCCCCAGAGGCAGCGCCCACACGGCGCCGCCGCTCCATTGAGGCACAACCCTTACACGGTTCGTGGCCCTATAGGGAGCCCAACCGAAGGTCCCAGTGGCAAAGTCCGCATGTCCGAGTCGCCCATTTCGGGACACACCCCACACTTTTCGCGGCCCCATAGGGAGCTCCACCGAAGGCCCCAGCGCCACCGCCCACGCGCGCCCCTCACACACACACACACATGCTTCAGCACACCCCTCGCACGCTTCGCGGCCCCATGGGGAGCTCCACCGGAGATGAGATTCACAACTGCGCTACTCACAACTGCACATGGTTGGGTCCCTCGTCAGGTTAATAATGAAGGCGAAGTTGGGAATGAGTTGCTCTGGCGATAACACTTTCGCGCGTCCATTGCATGCGCGTCGCTCCACTTCCACGTTGTCGAGTTATCAGTTCGACGCCGCATCTCTCGGCTGGCTGCCCTTGCACAGAGCCGTGGCGCGCGTCGTCTGGGGGGGGAGTCGGCTGCGCACATGTGAAGCCTCCCCTTGTAGACATGAACCTGGGTCGTTTGAGGATGAATCGCGGCCCACGCGGGCGCAGTGGGACCATAGAGGCTGGGTTCCTGTCGGAGCGCACGGCGCGGTTGCAGTGGTGCAGGGCCGCGATGGGAGCAGGCGCAAGGCGGTAGAGTGCCCTTGGCCACCTTGGGTTGTCCATGACACGTGATTGAAGCTCGTGTTGCGCAGGTGGGGGTGGTCCTCGGAAGTGGTCTGGCTTGACGCGTGCTGTGCCTGACCATTGGTTGGGCAGGTCGCACTCACATTGGGATGGTTCTTCAAGCTCGATGACGTGTGGCTGTCGGTGGCTGACTGGTGGTGCGATGTGCCTTCTGTGCTTGTCGTTTACGAATGCAGCCCACGGTGGGCGCGGGGTTGATGCGCCTGAGGGATGCAATGAGTCTGCTAGGTAATTGGTAAGCGAAAAGAAGCCCGATCCCAAGGTGGCATTGCGGCTGAAGTCGGTCATGGTGCTGAAGAAGGCGTGCTGCTCGTAGTCGGGAGCCTCGTAGTTGATATTGGCGCGGACGGCGTAGTCTTCTTCCACCTGGAACTCGTACCTCTGTTTTTACGTTTCGTTGGTAATAGATGTTGTACAAGGTCTCCTTGAGGCTCTCCCCCGTGCCGCCCTCGTTGTAGTAAGTGCGTAAGAACCGTACTCTGTCGCGGTCGATGTCGTCGTTGAGTTCTGGTCACGTCATGAAGATGAATGGAACTCATCTTGGGTGTCGCGGTGGGTCTTCCTCGCCTCATCGTTGAATGGTTTGTTGTCTGGTCGGCAGTCGGCGTTTCTGTAAAATGGGATCTGCGCGGCGCGTGTTCTCGACCTTGGCGTGGGAGCAGTAGTATTTCCAACCGTTGAGAGCGGTCAGTAACCTCTCTTGAAATAATTCGGTAAAAAATACTCCCTGCTGATGTCAGGTAGGTTGGATATTGCGATGTGCGTATCCCTCCTGGTCGTGGCCCAACAATTGTTGCATGGCACTGATAAGTACTCGTTGCCCAGGTGCAGGGATATGTCGACGCCGCACGTGTGAACGTAGCCTGCTCGTCATCATCGACACGTGCACGTCGTGCATTTGCGTTGTCGGGGTCGAAACATGTGGGCGTGGCTGTACGGAGTCGGTCTTGCCTTTTGTGACTTGCTGCGCGTCTTGAGTGGTGGGGGTCGGACGCCAGTGCCTCCGTCAGCGTATTGCTTAGTGTTTTGTCTGTACTGTGATTCGATACGGAGCTTCCTGTCCTTCGTAATAACGTCGTCCGATTTGAGCGAGAATGTCCGATGTATGCCGATCGAAGGAAGGTAAGCAAATCTCGCAGCTGTAGCCCATTGGCCGACGTGCACCGCAAATGAAACCTTCTTTGCGGGACTATATGAAGCCGTTGGTAGCATGGTGCCGAGTAGGCAAGTGAAAGCAATAATGTCGGCGAATGAAATTTGAGCCTGGTGGCTACGCACTGAGGGTTCAATAAGGACGCAAGAACAACTCGGTATCTGAAATTCGTCATCCGTTTCCTCCTCCTCCTCCTCCTCCTCCTCCTCCTCCTCTTCCTCCTCCTCCTCCTCCTCCTCCTCCTCCTCCTCCTCCTCCTCCTCCTCCTCCTCCTCTAATGAGAATACAAGAACAATTCAGTATCTGAAAGTCGTCCTCGTTTTCCTCCTCCTCCTCCTC